>PITA01008492.1:0-84078 GCA_004023965.1 Spilogale gracilis | reverse complement strand
TTTTTTTTTTTTAAAGATTTTATTTATTTGACAGAGAGAAACACAGGCAGAGAGGGAACACAAGCAGGGGGAGTGAGAGAGGGAGAAGCAGGCTTCCCGCTGAGCAGGCAGCCCGATGTGGGGCTCGATCCCGGGTCTCCAGGATCATGACCTGAGCTGAAGGCAGTCGCCCAACCAACTGAGCCACCCAGGCGCCCCTTGTTATTATTTTTTACTATAAATTTAATTTAGAAAAAATAAATACAAGACTACACAGGGTATTTATGTTTTCTTGAATAAATTTGGGTGTATCTTCCAAGTGATTCTTTTCTATTTTTCTTTTAGAGAGAGAGAGGGGAGAGAGCACGAGTCAGGGAGGGGCAGAGGTAGAGGGAGGGAGAGAATTTTTTTTTAAGATTTTATTTATTTATTTGACACAGAGAGAGAATGAGTGGGAAGAGGGATGGGGGAGAGGGAGAAGCAGGCTCCTGGCTGAACAGGGACCCCAAGATGGGGTTTGATCCCAGGACCCTGGGATCATGACCTGAGCCAAAGGTGGATGCTCAGTGGACTGAGCCACCCAGGTGCCCTGAGAGAGAGAGTCTTAAGCAGTCTCCACACCCAGTGCAGAGCCCTACTATGGGCTTGATCTCATGACCCCGAGTTCATGACCTAAATTGAAATCAATTGCCAGTCACTTAACCTACTGAGTCACACAAGTGCCCCAACACAATTATTTTCTTGACTTATTGAATTGATTGGCATTAAGTTGTTAATAAATAGCCCTACTATCCATTTAATGTCTATCTGTAGAGTCTGCAGTGATATTCTATCATTCCTAATATTGATGACTTGTATATTATCTGTTTATTTTTTTTAATTCATCAAATTAGAATGGTATTTCACTATGTAATTCCTTATTTGACCATGGATTCTAGACAAGTGTATTTAATTTCCAAACACTGAGATTTTCTAGGTATTCTCTGGAATATTATTGTATTTCTACAAATTTACATCTTAATGCCAGTGTGCTCAGAGAATATACTTTGAATGATTTCAAACTTTTCAATATGTTGAGATTCACTACATACCCAAAATATGACCTATCTTTTTGAATGTTACAGATCACTTGAAAATCATGGCAATGATTCTTTAAATTTTAGGTTTTTTAAAAAATATTTTATTTATTTATTTGACAGAGAGAGAGATCACAAGCAGGCAGAGAGCAGGCAGAGAGAGAGGAGGAAGCAGGCTCCCTGCTGAGCAGAGAGCCCGACGTAGACCTTGATCCCAGGACCCTGAGATCATGACCTCATTCGAAAGCAGTGGCTTTAAACACTGAGCCACCCAGGTGCCCAAATTTTGTTTTTTTAATGTTAACAAGGGTAACTTGATTGGTTGTGGTGTCATATAAATCTGCAACATATTAATTACCTATATGTTTGTTTCTATTATCCATCAACTGTTGAATGCTCTATTTTGTTGTTGTTTTACTTTTGTTTTCTCTCTCTTCTTTTTTTTTTTTTTCCAGTTTGGATAATTTCCATTGAACTTTCTTTCAGTTCACTGAGTCTTTCCTTAGCTCTGTCAAGTAGCATAGATCTATCAAAAGGATTCTTAATTTCTTATATAGTGTTTTTCAATTCTAGCATTCCTTTTAACTTCCTATGAATGTTTCCATGTCTATGTTAAAATTCTCCATTTAGTCATGCATGTTTTTCACCTTGTACCTTACATGATTTTATAAATAGATAGATAGATAGATAGATAGATAGATAGATAGACAAATATTTAAAGATTTTATTTGGTCACTTGACAGAGAGAAAGACAGCAAGAGAGGAATACAAGCAGGGGGAGTGGAAGAGGGAGAAGCAGGCTCCCCGCTGAGCAGGGAACCTGGTGCAGGACTTGATCCCAGGACCCTGGAACCATGATCTGAGCTGATGGCAGACGTTTACTGACTGAGTCACCCAGGTGCCCCATGAATTTAATATATTACTTATGGTTACATTGAAGTATTTATTTATTATTTTCAACATTTTGGGTTGTTTCCAGGTCTTCTTTTTTTGTTGTTTGTTTTATTTATTTTGTTTTACTCTCTTCTTTTTCCTATCATGGGTTATTTGGTGGACTTTGCTTTTGTGAATGTCTCTAATTTTGATGGAATGCTAAACATTATGAGTAAAAGTATAGTAGAGGCTGAGATAAATAATATTTGCATTTAGAGATATGTGCTCTTGCCATCAGTGGGAGAAGATCAGTGTTGGGTCTCTCAGTCTGAGCTTGAGCTAAGTGGGTTTGTCATTGCCAACATTTTCTTCCATGTACCAGTGGCTTCAGATTTCTTCAGTCATGTGCAGTTATTACATTGTGCAGAATATGAGGCCTGAAAGCCCTTTGAACCTGTGCTCCCAAAATCCAGCTTTCTCAGTATTTTCACTCTTCTTGCAGTGGTAGCAGAAGTTAGCTTCATATGACTTCAAGATACTGGCCTAAGCTGTTTCTTTCCCCCCACTCCATTCTCCCCTTACAGGCAGTATGTGTGGTAGCAGAACTCTTCAGTGTATTGCATATTGATCAGTGTTCGAGAGGGGATGGAGAAGCAGGTTTCCTGTCCATTCCTTAGTGGATCCTTAATCACATTTGAGTAGATATAAATAAAATCATAACCTTCCTAAATTGTACTTACGACTAATTTAGTTAAATAATGATGGCTGGATAATATATTTCAAATAGTTTGAGGCAAATTCCAAGTGCCTGGGCTTCTACATTGCTGAAATTATCCTCACTTTTTAAAATGGTGTGCTCATTAAAGTGCTTGTTTTCTCAAAAAGCTTATGGAGTATAATTTTTATAAACAATTAGTGCAGTGAAGAGGAACAAAATCAGCCAACAATGTCATGTTTTCAAACACTAGTCTAATGAAAAATCTCAAATGATTTTATTGACAAAAATTCTGGAGGTATTAGAGCTTGCTTCATAAATGGAAGTTAAATTTATAGTGCCAATGAATAAATGAAATTCCCAGTTGATAAGCAATTATCATAAGGGGAAAAAGCCACTGTAGTAAGTGCCAGTTGGCAAGTGGCCCCCTGGTTGGCAGTCTCTGTGAACGCTACAGACTGAATCAACATCCTCACTGAACTGTCATCTCACCCATAGAGGTGTTCTGTGTACAACACGGTTGACACATTTTTTAGGAGAGTCCTGGAATGCTCTTTTGCTATGCCTATTCTCTATCTATTCTGTGAAGACACAATGGAAAATAAATGGATTTCACTTCATTAAAATATATTTTGTGTCTAGAAACCCTTGTGTGTCTACTTTTCCAAATTTCATTGACATGTTTGATATGTTTTTTTAAATGGGAACATTACTATAAACATAGATTTGGATTGAAAAACAAAACAAAACACAAAATCCACTTTATTTGCCCAGAAATCTGAGGTGAAACTCGTGCCAAAATTTCAGGAGCACATGCTTATTTTACTGAAGTTAAATCAGTTTGAGTTGCTAAACTATAGAGAGCAGTTACCCTGTGAAGCAGTAACAGAAAGCTTCCAGCAGAAGGAAGAGTTTTAGAAATAAGTTGAATCGGACCTGGATGGATAGATTCTAATTAGGGAACAGCTGAGCTGCAGATTTGTAATATTGTGGGAGCCGTTTGTAGACAAATAGGTGATTTCACATAAGAAGGGGCAAAAACACCTCGTAGGAGATAAACTGAACTCCAAACTGGCTTACTGAGCGCAAAAAAGCACTTGACTGTGGTATGTTGACATATTTCCATGTTTGCTATAAAGCCAGGAACAGAAGAAAGCTGGTTTTGTTTTGTTTTGTTTTGTTTTGTTTGTTATTTTTTAAACCAGGCATAAACATGCCATTCCCAGATGGTTTCTTCCCAAGATGCCTTAAACACCATCCGTGCTTTATCTGGGTCAGAACATCATAGCCAATCTTCATATCTGCTCTTTGTACATGGAGATAATCTGATTTGTTAATATTGAGTAGATATTCATAGAAAGAACTTGAATCTTGGTGACATCATTTGTGATTGTATACTGTGTCTATGTATCCAAATTAATTAATCTCACCTACATTTTACTTAGACATATCTATTATTTAATATTTTTAACTTCCATATAAACATAAGATGAATAGATAGAAAATTAAATACACACTCATACCAGGAAACTTAGATTAAAAAGGCTAAAATATAATAAAATATAACATTATATGAAATATAATAAAATATACATTATATGAAATATGTTAATGAAAAATAATTTTTTTGAGTAGTAGGAATTGCTTTTCCTAACTTCTATGCTTATGTAATCATCTATTTTATACAGAAACAATAAAAAGTGTACTGTTATTGCCATGATGTTTTACAATTTTTTTCACTCAACAATTTATTAGAAACATCTTTTCATGACCATATTACACTCCCACAATAGCATTTTGTTGTTTTCAGTCTACTTTATGGATGTATTACATTTTGTTAAATACTTCCCCAATTATCAGAATATGTATTTGAGCATCTGCATATCATTGGATGGACAATTCTTTAGCTGAATTTTTGCATATGTCACTTCATTAAGCTAAATTTTTAAAATAGATGCAAAATATAACATGAAATTGAGTCTACATTAAAAATTCAAAAGTTACTAATATGTCCTAAATTGATCTGTACTCGAATAATCCCTTTTTTCTGTCTTTTCAAATTTATCTTTAAAATTATTTGTATTAAAATTACTCCATTTTACGTATATTTCAAATGTGAAAGTCTTAAGGACATGTGCCAAAGAACTCCTAACAGTACAGGGCACAGAGACCTAAACATTAAAAGCTGGCAATTATTTCTTTAGTATCACTGACAACATCTGGAAAACTATATCACTTTGATTGTAAGAGAAAATGAGTTATTGTTAAGAAAAAAAATTTTGTTTTAAGATAAAAATGCATTGTTGTTAGGTTAAAAAAAATCTGACTTAACTCTCTCATCCTGATTATGGTCAGACATTTGAAAAATTTGAAAGCTAAAGTTGAATTTTAGTCAAGATCTTAAAACACAAGCCAGATAAGATGGGACTGTAGCCACTTAGTAGCTTGAGAAAGAAGTTGTTCTGAACATGAAATAGGCAAAGGATATGAATAAGAAATGCAATGTAGAAGTAAAAATGGCCAATAAATATATTAACAGTTCTTGAACCTCATTAAATATACATTAAATGCAAATTAAAAAAACAGTTTATGTTAAGTTCAGAAAATACATGAAGAAATAATAATATTTGCTTTTAAATATATGGGAGAATGGGTTATCCCTTACCTTAATGATAGGGAAAATTAATACATCATTTTTGGAGAATAATGAAGTAGTTATGAAAATATTAAAAATATTAACCCAAATAGTTGATTATATGAGTCCATTTCACAAGGAAAAAAAAAACCCTTGCACTAGACACATTTGTAAGAATACTATTTGTAACATTAATGATAATAATGGAAAAAATTGGATGTGGCCAAATGCCCATTATAAAGAAATATCAAAATTATGGCACAACCATAAATATTATCATGACATAAAGGTAATAAAGACTGATAGAAATCTATATGTGCTACTCTAAAAGGTGATTATGAGCTCTTTTAAGTGAAAATAAATCTTTATTGGTACATATATATCAATATGTATTATTATGTTATATATTATTTATAACATGACATTTTAATATTCTATGATAGGTATATATTGGGTTATTCTATTTATTTATTTTTTGTTTTTATTTTTTAAAGATTTTATTTATTTATTTGACAGAGAGAAACACAGCAAGAGAGGGAACACAAGCAAGGGGAGTGAGAGAGGGAGAAGCACGCTTCCCGCCGAGCAGGGAGCCTGATGCAGGGCTCGATCCCAGGTCTCCGGGATCATGACCTGAGCCGAAGGCAGTCGCTTAACCAACTGAGCCACCCAGGTGCCCCAGAAATAAGGATATTTGAGGTTTTAAAGAAAAAGCTATTGAGTCTTAAAAAATAAATAGGTTTATGTTAAGGATCATGTGGCTCTAGAAAAAATAATTGACACTAGAGCTTTGGACTGGAAAGCCATCTTCATAGAAATTACAGGCACGTGAACTGACACGTTTGCAATAGAGATGAAAAGAATATTGAATACAAAAGATCTAGGAACTTACCGCATTGTGAAATGCAAGAAAACCAAAAGTTTGAAAGCTGGAAAATTAATCACATTTATCACCTCTTATTGCTGCTTTCCCCCCTGCAGGTAAAATTATGATATTCCTGATAAGGTTCCCCTTATTAGAATACAGAAACTCTTTGAAGCTTAGTAATGTACGTGAACTACCTAGCTCAAGGTTGCCAAACAGTCAAGATTGCTTACAAAATTTTGAAAACACAAATTTAGTCCTGGATATCATATTCCTCATTATTTTATGTCAACTGGTACTTTCTCTCATAGTTCATATGTATATGTATTGACTATCTGATAATAAATCCTTCAGTGATGAAAACATAATTTACATATCATACTTATATGGCTTAGTCAAGGTTTAAAATGTCTGTAATTAATAAACTAAAAAGAGGAAAACACCATCTTGTGGCAACTTCTTCAAATTACCGTTAGGCTTTAAAGCCGTACTCCAACCACTCAGATGACATGGCTAAATACTCACATTCCACAATAAATTTCAGTTTTGTGGATTGCATGAAACCACATAAGAATAAAGATGATCTGAATTAAGGAATAGATATAGAGAGGTAGAAAACACAGATATTTAAGAAGTAGTTGTAGGGGCGCCTGGGTGGCTCAGTTGGTTAAGCGACTGCTTTCGGCTCAGGTCATGATCCTGGAGACCCGGGATCGAGTCCCACATCAGGATTCCTGCTCGCCGGGAAGCCTGCTTTTCCCTCTCTCAGTCCCTCTGCTTGTGTTCCCTCTCTAGCTCTGTTTCTCTCTGTCAAATAAATAAATGAAATCTTTAAAAAAAAAAAAAAGAAGTAGTTGTAAAATATACAGAAAGAATTTCAGGTTAAATTTCAAGTCTCCATGATGACTGTTAGGGTCTCTAATTAGAATAGAGAATATAAAAAAAAAGGTAAGTTTCTGAGACATAGTCAGCTGGAATTACTTGTTGAAAAACCAAGAGAAATGTCCAGCTAACTGTTGGATCCTGAGCAGACAAAGTTGGTGTGGGGAGCTGGGGTTGGAAATGGAATTCCAGATGCCTTGGCCATTAGCTTCAGCCACTAAAGAAGTTGATAGGATGAGTGGGAGTTTGTAAAATCAGAATAGAATGAAACATACTATAAAGCACTGACAGTAGAAAAGCCATAATCTAATATCAGAGATGGAAATGGACTGTTCAGGGTAAACTCAAATATTATATGTACTATCTAATATTATTTATTTTGCCCTTTGGTTGTTGTTTGGCATTGAAAAGCTTTTATCTGTTATTTTACTCTGTGATAATCAGTAGTGTTCAGAGTCTAGCCCCGTTTATGTCTAGACCTATTGTCTAATAATTATCTTTTTATAGTTAGTAGAGTGATTTGCTAGGAATTCCAACAAAGATTATTAATTGCATGTCTATGTGTATTGTATTTCTTATTTCAAAGGGAACATTAGTATTAAATTTCTATAATATCAACACTTTATATTGTGTCCACATTAAAATTACAACACAAAATTTGAAAATGTATAATTTAATGTAAAAGATACCAGCTTACTGTAACTTACTTGATGTGATAATAATAAATGCACCAACAGCAAGTGAGCTGATTCAAAAAATATTGCTGTTCAACAAAGATATTATCTATAGATACTTTTTTTGTTAAAAAAAGAAGAAAGAGTAGTTTCACCATGCCATCATAGCAGATAATGTGTGTGGAAGTACCTATCATAGTACTTCCTGAATAGAGGTAAAGATTCAATTATAGTCATAATTGTCATATTATTGTAATTTTACAAAATTTCTAATTTCATAAGATTTTATAAATACCACGTAGATATAAAAAAAAAAGTCATTTTTTTTTCATAACGTGCATAGCCCAGTAATGACAACTGGTACCAGGATTGTTCTGTCACTGTTCCATATAATTTAATAGTTCTTTTTATGAACAGTGAATTTATGACTAGAGGATATGATTTAGTGTTTCTACATTCAATGGAACTTGTCATTTTCTATCAACTTGAGTATATAAAAACTTCATATATCTTGAATTGTTATTTTTAAAATAACCAATATTAGCTTCGTCAGACAAAATTTCAGGCCACAAAGGACTTCTTCCATAAAGACTCAGTTTCAAAGACAATTATTTTCCATGGGGCAGTTTCTAAGGCCATTCCCTACTCATTTTTGTCATTTTAATCATAGTTACCAGTTTTCAGCCACTGTCTAACTAGTACCGGCTGCTTATTTGTCTAAATTATACAGATTATTAATTTATCAAATAAGTAAAAAATAAGTAAAAATAAGTAAAAAAAAAATCCATCCTTCACCCCACCCTCCCCCAAAATATCAAGACCATTGTATACATACATAAGTAGAATCTCTGTGACTAAGCCATTGTACAGTTTATCTGGAGCTTCATAAATTAGAAAGCTGAATTTGTTGTTAGGGTTGGAGAGATGCTCTTGACTTTGAAAGAGTCTAATAATAATGATAATTATGCTAATAGTCTGTCTGGCACTCAGCTGAGACCTGTGTATGCTTTGCCTATAACTTTACAGTATCTGGAGAGGTAGAGCATAATAAGCTCATATTAAAGAGGATGAACTGAGATTCAGAGATGGGATGTGACTTCTACTAAATCATGTAATTAGTAATGATGGAGAACAGATAGGGAACTTGGATTTTCTCTTTTCAAACCCAAATCCAGGGTCAAAGTAGTAACAGAGATGGCAAATTTTTTCATGTGTGCTTCTTAGTAGATGAGTGGAACAAGCAGCTAATTTAACCCCAAATTCCAAATATCTGAAAGTTCTGAATGACGTTCATATATATCTCCCCTTTATGCCACCTAACCTGTTTTTCAAGTCCCTCTCTTAGAGAAAAAAAAATGGGTTATTGTATATTCTGTAAATTTGTTGGGTTATTTTATATTCCGTAAATTTTTATCTTTCTAGTAATATATTAGGAATTTTTGGAAACTGCCTACTTCATGTAAATTTTCCATTGTACTTTGAAGTAAATTCAAGTAAAAGAGTGGGAAATTCAAAGACTACACATTTTTTTTCCACCAGCTGTTTGTGGCTGGCTAGGAAGATTACAGTTGGGAAAGAAGCATTACACTCTAGCTTGCCCCACAACAATACAAGATGATAAAGAAAATCAAGTAGTACAATGAACCAAACATCTGTATAACTTTAGCTACTATACAAACAATTGGACAGCAGTGCCTTTGTTTGTGGATAAAGAAAAGAAACAGAATCCTGCCTCAAATAAAATGAGATGGTGGATTCATCAAAAGTAGGAGCCCTGCTTCAAAGATTTGTTACATTGTACTCACTTAGTAGTACTGAAAAAAGTTGAACATTTATTTCAACTGAGTTTTTCTCCACCTTTTAATAAAACATGAACACCGTGTGCCTTTTTCATTAATTTTTTCCAAAAATGTGAGATAATACGAGGATAAAGTGAAATGTAAAACTACCCAAAGTTTAATTAAAATTCTTCAAAAGGAGAACTTTATTAATATTTAACTTTCCTCTTCCAGCAAAGATTCCTAGCACATTGAAAACATTTCAACCAAGAATGAAAGAACTTATTATTCCCAAACTCATGATAACTATATATTTGAAATATAATCTTTGCCATATCATATAACAGATGATAGTTTGTATCATAGAATTTACATTAAAATTGTAAATATATTTGCAAAGTAATTAGCTGGTTTTCTTCCAAGTTGGGGTTAAGGTAAGCCATTGCAAACCTAAAAGGGATGCAGAAATAGGCATTAAGAAAGAGCATATTTGTACTATAGTAGATCAAGTATGTTAAGGTCCCAATTCTCTGCTCCCCACCATATTCATGCTCTTTCCCATGGGGCCTCGCAGGGTCACATACCACCCCCACCATGAAGCTAGATTAGTTTGGGACTTGCCTTGCTCAGTGGGAGGGGTTTAGATGTCATGCTGGCAGATGGGACGCAAAAGGAGGTTTGGAAACGGATTTGTGCTTTTCCACTTGTCGTTTGTTCTTTTACGAAAGAACATGCCTGAGTTGGTCTGTTGGAGAATGAAAGATATATAGAACAGAGACAAATTGTCCAGGTTTTCAGCTGAGGACAATATTTACAAACCTATAGTAATGTGAATGAGATGAATCAGGGTCATTAGAACTGTCTAGCTGAGCCACTTCCCCACAGAAGCATGAAGGAAAGTAGTCAAGATCAGTCGAGCCCAATTCAGATCAGATGAATTCTGTAAACTCATGAGCCAAAAATATGTTCATTGGGTTATGTCACTGATGTATTTTGAATCTCTGTTACTCAACATTATTGTGGCAATAGATAAATAATACATCTGCCAAAAGCATTAAAAAATAAAATAAAATCCATCTTCAGGTATTTCCAAATAGAACCATGTGCTGTTTGTTATATGTGGGGAGGAGATAGCACTTGAAGCAGGTAACAATGAACTGATCTGATTGAGGGGACTGTCCTCTTGGTCTCCTCCCACCATATCTACTTTTCTTTGAAACTATGGATTTTTTTTTCCTGTGGGGGGAAAAACAAGGAATAAGGAATAGCTTTATTAGTACCTACATCTACCCTGAAATGATTTATCATTGCACTGCTCCTTCAAGTGTGTGTGTGTATGCATGTGTGTGTGAGTGCACACACAGGCAGTTTGCCGCTGGAAGCACTCAGACTTAATTCAAGTAAACAGATGCAGGAGAATGTCAAAGAAAAATTGCACCAGACAAGTTAAACAGGCAAGGAAGACTTTCTTCACACTATTTAAATACGTGAGAGATCAACTCAGGTCTGCTGAAACAAAAGTTGGAGAAGGGTTTTTTCATTGTTGTTTGTTTGTTTAAGATTTTATTTATTTATTTGGCAGAGAGAGAGAGAGAGAGCACAAGGAGGCAGAGCGGTAGGCAGAGGGAGAGGGAGGAGCAGGCTCCCGGCTGAGAAGAGAGCCCAATGCAGGCCTCCATCCCAGGACCTCAGGGTCCCAACCTGAGGCAAAGGCAGATGCTCAACTAACTGAGCCCCCTAGACGCTCCAAGACGGGAGAGTTTTTAAAAACTTGAGTGAGCTATTGGACAAATATTTGAGGACATCAGTATTTGTTGATTGGTATTGATCTTGATCAAAATTAGACTCCTACCTTTTTATAGAGAGGGGAAGACAAGGATGCTCTCTTTCTTGTTAGTAATATTTGAAAGGGGTGACTTCCAGGTCCTTGAGGAAGATATTCCTGCGTTGTAAAAGTGGCAAGAGGCTGGGAGAAGATTTATATCTCAAAGGGGCTGAAAAATAATTTACAACTACAAGTTTTCTATAGTCAGGGCTCTAAGAAAAGGAAGGCCTAGGGCCTGTCGTTGGGAAGAAACCTGTCCGAAGTTTATGGTCAGGCTTAGAGAAATGTTTAGGCTGTCTTGGTTGGAAATAATGTTGGAAGAGGAACGGGAAAATCAAGCTACGTTATGTCTTTTTCAATTTGAGTATACTTAGTCTCTTTGTTCCTTCTTCTCTTTGCAAATTAACTACATTCTATTTGGCACAGGATGACTTTTCCTTGTCATTCAACATTTCTTCCAGCAGCATCAGCTAGCATATAACTTTTATGCATCAAGAATTGGCACTGGCCTTGATAAGTACTGTTGATTCTTGTTGTTTTTGTTTTATAATGTCACCACGAACACTGAGTTAGTGAATACCAAGCCATTGTTCCTAGGGTTAATACAGGGATAGATTCCTGAGAGCCTCTGGTCACATTTTCACCAACCAGTCAATATATTACCTTGTTTTATGTACATTTCTACTTAAAGAAAACTTACTATATTTTAAAGTGAGAGCCAACAGTACTTTTTTTCACTATGTTGCAAAAAATAAGTGTCTCAAAATACAAAGTAAGAAAAGAGAACTCTGTTGTAATCTGAAATAAAATATGTTCATAGTGGAACTACTATTGAACAGTTCAGAAATTTAGATAAAGATGACTTTACTTCAGACCGACCTATATAATAAAATGAATATTTAAATCTTTCCTATAATAAATCAGTCATATTCCTTTCGGAATAGAAAGACCATCAGTTGTGAGAGTCAATTAGACATTACTATAATGTCTGGCAAGAGGTACCAAGATGACATGTGTCTTAGCCTAATTTGGTGGTAAGCAAAAATTGTGTGTATTTATTGTAAATAATTTTAAGTTGGTCCTACTCTGGGTTGACATTATAATCAAACTGACCTATAGAAAGAATAGATTGTCAAACTTGGGACAGACCTTATTCCTCATTGTTTGATTATGTAGAGCCACTATCCTAAGTGTAGTCATAGATGTTTGCCATTGCCGAACTATTGCTGACCTCAAAGTATGTGGAGATCAGGGCACGCATTGAATGAAGCACATTTATTCCTGTTCTAAAATATAAGGATCATATAAAAAACCAAAAATGTTTCTTTACCCTCATGGTGGATTACCTTGAAAAATATTTTCATTTATGACATATTTTTGGTGTGGCAGGGGGCAAAATAGCTATAATCCAGATTATCTACCAAATCTTGTTATTGATAGCAAAGAGATGATAAAATTCAAAACAAAAAAACCTCCAAAGTTGCTGTTTTTTTGAGGTTTAATACATTAGTTTTAAATAAATTTTAAAAAATTCAAAGCTAAAAGCAAGAAATGATTAAAAAATAACCTTAACCCCAGAAGTAAGTAAATTAGCTTCTTTGTAAGTACAAAACAGTTTTAAAGAAACTTCCCTCTGAGCTGTAAGTTTGCTTTTATTTCTTATTTTTTTTCTGTGAGTTAGCTTTCAAAAGTATATTTGAGCAAGCATTTCTAAAGAATCAAGCATCTAACAGTAAGTAATCTTTTAGTTGTGCCCAAGCAAGAACAATCATACATACTTAGTCTAGTCTTTCCAAAGGGTCTGTTAGTAGGACAGGCAGATGGACTGATTTGGGTATATAATAATGGTGACACCTTTAAATGCACACAGTTGAAGAGATTTTACACTTTCAGATGGTAGGGTCAGGAGTTAGAGATTAAGAAGTCATCAGAGATTGTTTCAACTTTGTCTCAAGAATATTTTCAAGTTACTTCGGGAGTATATGAATTGATTGTAAGATGTCTAGTTAAAGTTGACACATCCATTATGATTATTGTTTGAAAAATATTAATATTAATTGTGTTTTAATTATAACATCTAATCAGGAAAGAATAAACAACATGCACACATAATATATACATATGGATGCATATATATGTAATTAGGAAACAATTTTTTAATGATTATTTATTTATTTGAGAGAGAACAAGGGAAAGGCAGAAGGAGAGGGAGAGAAATTCTCACTGAGTAGGGCTCAGTCCTAGGACCCTGAGCTCAAGACCTGAGCCAAAATCAAGAGCCGACTGAGCCACCCAGGCACACCAAGAAACTTTCTTTAAAAGCTATGTAATACACATGGAAATAAGACATGTAACTTTATAAATATCCATGTATGTTGTGGATCAATGAAAATTTCTTGAGATTTGGGTGATTTATTTTATGTGTACTCATTGTTTTTCACCTTAATCATGGTTTAACCATAGACCATTTTCTGTATTATGAAGGAGCAGGGATTACACATCAAGCAAGCCAAATGTGGCCTGCCACCTTCTTCAGTACAGAGTGCTAAGACTGGCTTTTACATTTCTAGGTATTATTTTTTAGATTTTTAGAAATAATTTACAAAAATTAAGAATATTTTATATGTGAAAATAACATAAAAATAAAAAATAAAGATTTTTAAAAATTTATTTGACACAGAGAAACACAGCTAGAGAGGGAATGCAAGCAGGGGCAGTGAGATAGGGAGAAGCAAGCTTCCGCCAAGCAGGGAGCCCGATGCAGAGCTCGATCCTGGAACTCCAGGATCGCGACCTGAGCCAAAGGCAATCGCTTAACCAACTAAGTGACCCAGCTGCCCCCATAAAAATAAAATTTCAGTGTCTACTTGTCAAGTTTCATTAGAATACATCCACAGTCATTCATCTACATGCAGTGTTGTTAGAGTTCTTTTATACTAAAGTGAGAGAAATGACTTGGGACACCTAACTCAAAGTAGAAAATATTTACCAGCTGGCCCTTTGCAGACAAGTGGGTTGACTCATGTTATACATTATAATGTATTCACATAATAAATAAAAACAAGCTTTTATTTTATTTCAACTTATTACAAATGAACATGCATGCTTTCCCACCTTGATCCTTTCAGAAATGCAAATAAACAACAGGGCTGGAAGCAGCAGGTGGAGAGAAAGTGGAGGAAGTCAGTATTGACTCAAATTCCTTTTTCCCTTTAAAAAAGCATGAGAGTTTTCTAGAATAATTCATCTAAAAAAAAGGAAGAAAAGAGCGCAAAACAGCAGGGGAAATGTCATGTGAGAATAGAATATTTGACTTTTATTGTCTTCAAGTCATACAATTATGCCATCAAGCAGAGAATTTTTATGAATTAATTTTAAAAGTTAGTTTCCAGAGTCCTGAAAATGTGTAATGTATTTCACAATATGGATGACTAGTTGATTACTCAGTAGAGATGATATTTCATACATGCAACCTCAAAAATTTCATGTGTAGCTATGTAGTTATTTCAAAGATAGTTTTCTCCTCCTGTGAAAATCCCTGTGGCAGCATACCTATTTAGTAAGAACAAACTGCTAAGCCTGGAAAAGGAAAATAATGTGAATAATCAATTTGTCAAGAACATGTAAATAAAAATGTTATTTTACTTATCTCATCGGCCCAGAGCTTATTTATTAATAATTTCTCAGAGGCAAAAAATGAAAATGTTCACCTGGAGCTGAAAGTTTTTCTGCCTTCAGTGTAAAATTGCAACTTTCACAGGTGTTAATGAAAGAGATGTAAGTGTATGAAAAAGAGAATAGGCACTGAATTATTTATAAATGTGAGCAATAAAGAAGTGTAAAGAACTGGATTCCTTGGAAGATGGTAATGAAATATGGATCTTTTTTATGACTTTTGATCAGCACTTTGATTAACAGGCCCCCGTAATCATCAGATTAAACCAGTTCCTTACCAGAATGCATATATAAGTTTGTAGTCAGAATGACTAATTTGTTTTACTCTATATGAATAACTTTTGTTACATTATATTTAAAATTTGCTTTGGAAACAAGCATACATGGCAAATTAAAGCAGATATATAGCATATATCAGAAGGCAGAAGAAAAATATGCATTCCTAAACATGTCAACCTTTGTATTATATACACTGTTATGAATACTTAAACAAACACTGTCAGCTCATTCTTATTTAACAAGGTAATGTGACAGAGAAAAAGAAGCCACAGGTTAGGGATCCTGCGGCAACTGTAGATCAGTGCATATGGTATCTCATTACCAGGCTGATTTTAATGGGGTTTTAGAGCTTTAAATTTCACATCACAGTTGGTGCTGATATACATTTTACTGTTATTGCCTTTCCCTTGCCAAATAAAGATAATTGATGATTTTAGTGATCTTGAGATTTCAAAGCCACATCTATATTTAACTTTGATTTCTATCTTTACATTATCTTCATTTATTTTTGAGTTCAATTTGTGTGGGTAACTGTTAAACATTTAAGTTGAGCACCTAGAAATGCACTCTTAAAATCATTTTAATCTTTTCTTGATTTAGTCTCAGATCGGTCTCTCCAACCCAATACCTTTTCTAAAGTTAGCTATATATAATTCTATATATAATTTTTTCGTGTAACCAAATATATTATGAAAATTCTAAATTTTATTACAATCATTTATGCAGAATTTGCTGGTTCCTATGAAATAATTTAAGGAATAAAACTACTAAAGCAATAGCTTTTTGTTTCTGTCTAATAATTTGTACAAATCATGATAATTTCTATCTTTTTGGAACTTTTGAGAGGTGCATGTTTAATATCATCTATTTAATACAAAATTGCATAGTATTATAAATGTGTTCCAAATTACTTGCATGTGTGTCCATGATGCTTCCATAATAACACTGTGATTTACTTAAGGACCAGAAGTATATATTATACCTTTATATTTCTTACAGCAAATGATACAATATCTGACATACAATGTTATCTCAAGGGATTTCTGCAAGAAAGGGAAAGGGTCAAAGGAAGGCATAAAGGAAGGCATAAAGCTCCACTCTGACCTTTCTTTTTGAAATAGCAAAATCACTGGAATTTAAGTGGTACACATTCCACCTGAACTCCAGGCTTAGCTTCTCACTATGAGAAATGAAGGGAGAGGAAAAAGCTGGCTGGCCATTGTTTGAGTAAGGGTAGGGATGAGGAAAAAAAAAATTCCCATTGGATAATTTCCTCCACTCAACTTTGAAATAAGTATAAAATCAAGTCAGGCAATTAATGTGTTGTGCTGGGCTGCAGATGGTGTGTTTCTGGGGAAAGATGGAAAGGCGCAAAGGAAGCGTGGTGACTTGAGATGAAATGGGGGCTACTTTTGTAAACCACGAACCTGTGTCTTTCCTACTGTCACCTTATTTTGTATTAACTCATTTTTATTAGCATGTTTAAGGGATTAGGAATCAGCTGCAAAAAATAAGCTCCCTATAGAGTTTTGTTTATTTGTAAGGAATTTAGTACAATTGAGTTATGGAATCGATGTATAATTAGAGCAATTAATAGTAAACATTTTATGAAATTAATAATTACACCTTCTGGAGCTGATCAAAAATTGCATATTACTTAAACATTTCAACATTAGCAACATCAATATTAGTAGTACCTCCTGAACACTTACCTTATCCAGGACACAGTCACAAATATTTGACTTCGAAGTGATGTAAACATATATTTGTATAGAAGGTAGCATATTTGTTCTCTCCCTTGAAGTCATTCTCATTTCTTCCTTGTCGTGGCCGCTGCAACAATGTAAGCTGAACCTGAGGGCAAGGAGACGGGAAAACAAAAACAAAGACGAGATGAAGGACAAAAGAGATGGGGACAGGAGGGACAAAGTGGATGATGTCCAAGCAATGCCGATTTTATTTAGGGTTACAAAGCTTTTTATAGTAGACTGTGCTCAATCGAACAAGGAACGGTGACAATAACAAGGTTACATGATTTCTATGCATACCCCTGATCATGCCCAAGTCCCATGATGCTGATTGTCTTTGTTCATCCTAGACTACTTCGCTAATTCTTTGAGGAGGTAAAGAACAAGGAAGGTGCCCCAAGCCCCCTAGGTAAGATTAAGATCCATAATAGTAAAACTGCCTACGTGACTACTGCTGCCTCTAGCTATGTGCGCTATCATTGCTCTCGCTGAGTGGGAGCCCGAATAGGCGGTTACCAGGAGTTTCGCTCCTTAACTCTAACCTGCCCGCCGGAACATCCGAGCTAGTGAGTCCAGAAGCTACACCTCAACTATTGACACCGCTAGGTTCCAGGCTCCCAACACTTCCTTCTTAGCAGAAGCTTGCCTTATAAAGATATCCCCTACGCCTTCCTTCTGTTCCAGTGCCCTTCCTGACCACCAACCCTACCCAACCTTAGGAAAAGCTAACATCCCTCTGGACACAGGAGCTCAGTAATGAGTATGTGAACTGTTTCAGGCCTATGACATAAGAGCACAGCATGTGAAAAGCATGTTATGGGATCTCTGGGAAATTTTTCCAAATCCTAAAAGGGAAGACATAGAAAAAAAGCAGTATTTATTTTTCCTTTGGGTTTTGCTGAATTATGTGTGAATGTGACATTTGCAATAGCAGGGAACTTCTTCCCACAGCTGTGAGAATGAAGACTTATGGTGAGTGATGGAGCAGAGTTATTGAGAAACTGACCTCACTGAGTAACTGCATCAGGTAATCTTTAGGCCACTTCTCACCTACTGCATACACATTTTTCTAGATTTCCTGCAATGTACAAAATACATTTTCTTATTCATTAAGCCAGTCTGAATGAAGTTGTTCTATTATTTCTACCTGAAATACATCCTAACTGATGCTCCAGGAGAATTTGTTAGAGATACTCAGAAAATAGTAATACTAACTGTCATCGAGAGCTTACTATTTGCTTGGCACTTCTACATATCATAAAGGTATTATGTCAAGAACCTCAGCAACACACAAAAGCGAAGAGAGGTATTGTTTTTATTAGCCACATTTTATAAACAAAGAAATTGGGGCTTACACTGGAAGATAGGGACAGAATTGGAATTTGAATTCAATCAGTTCAGCTTCAGGGCTTGTATTATGCTGGGGCTCCAGAAGGTTATATATTTTAAGAACAGACCCAAAGGCTCATTGAGGTCTATAAATTATTGCAGATATGGAATTTGCAAGTCTAAAACAAGAAAAAATTCGTTGAGTAGGTAGAAATTAAGTTGGAGCCGCAAAGAGAAGGGAAGGAAAAAACAACCAACATATAGTAAGAAAGATACTTCAGGCCAGGTGGAAAGTAAACAACAAAGGTTGACATGAGCTTGTCATTCTTTTCTGTGGAGCAGTGGGTTGTGGTGCCCAGATTCATGAGAAGATTAGAGATAAAGAAGACAGGAAGACCATGTAGATAATATGGTAGAGAGATTAATGCTTCCCCTCCCTGCAAGATATGCACATCATAATCCCTGAAACCAGTAAATATGTTGCCTTACACACAAAAAGGACTTTGAAGATGTAAGGTTAGAGACTTTGAAATGGGGTTTGTTTTCGATTATCTTATCACATGAGCTCTGGGAATCAGAGAACTTCCTACTGAGTGGAGGGAGGAGGCAGAAAAGTGGAGTCAATGATTTGAAGTGTAAGAAATACTCAATCCACCATTTTTTTTGCATTGAGGATGGAGAAGTGAGCCATGAAGGAAGGAATACAGATGTCCTGAATAAACTAAGAACAACTCCCTACCTACTAACAAGGATATAGGGACCTGAACTCCTGGAATGAAATTCTGCCAACAACCTGAACGAGTTTGGGAAGAGTTCATCTCCAGAGCCTCCAGAAAGGAAACAGACCTGCCCAAACGTTGAATTTGGCCCTGTACAACCCCAATAAAGAACTAGCTGAGCTACATATTATTCCAGTACTTTGACCTACACAACTAGAAGATAATAAATATGTGTTGTGTTGTTTTTAACCACGAAATTTGCGGTAATTTTTTATAGACAGCAACTGAAAACTAGTAAAGGTACTAAATAGGGACAGGAGATTGAGACAGAGAAAATGTAAGAAAAACATAAACTAATGTCTCCCGTAGGGTATTCTACATGAAACTGGTTCTTTAAGGAAAACACAGAATTAAACAAAGTTAACAAAGTATTTGTTTGACATCTTGCATTTTTAATGTAATCATGAAATGTTAAGATGAAGGTCCAAAACAAAATGTGATGCTTTCAAGACTCACTTAGGGCTTTTTTTTTGTTTGTTTGTTTTTAAAGATTTTATTTATTTGACAGAGAGAAACACAGCCAGAGAGGGAACACAAGCAGTGGGATTGAGAGAGGGAGAAGCAGGCTTCCCGCCGAGCAGGGAGCCCGATGTGGGACTTGATCCCAGGTCTCCAGGATCATGACCTGAGCCGAAGGCAGTCACTTAACCAACTGAGCCACCCAGGCGCCCCAAGACTCAGTTAGGCTTAAGTTACCTTGGATTTATTGTAAGTGGCTAATAGAATCCATCCCACCATAAATACATTCAATAAAAAATTAATTTAAAAATAAACTTCATTTTACCTATTAATTCATTTATATGATTTTTAAACTTGTTTTTCAAGTTATCTGATTATTTTCCTACATCTGCATTTTTTTCTCATTTTCATTTTTCCTCTTCCTTATCTTTCATTTTATTCCTTATTTCATATAATGCTTTTGCTATTAACATTTTTAAAAGAAGGTAGAAAGTTTCTTACAATTTATAAACATTTAAAATACTGCAGTTATCACAGGGTAATATTCTACAATCTCTAGGTAGATACATAGTGAATATTTCAGGCTTACAAAATTGTGTGGCCATAACACAGCATGAGCATGTAAGATTTAATATGATTACTCAAGAGTTTCTGATGAAAAATAATTAGACATTCAGTTGTACTGAAATGAGTGAATATTTCCTTCTGGCTGAGCTTTCAGCACACTGAAATACATGTATACTAGGGGAAAATTTTAAATGAATTATTAGTTAAGACTAAAGAGTCTCAACAGAGAATCATCCAAGTAATGAATAAAATGATGTAATGCATGAATGGGCAGAGGAAGCAATAAAAATTTATTAGGGCAACATACCAAAGGTCAATAGTAATATAAATTTTCATCTGTCAGTGTGAGAAATAATTTCAAGTAATATAATAAGATAGTAAGTTACCAATTATACATTTTTATACATATAAACTAAATAATCTTAAATTATATGTTTTCTAAGTTTCCAATTAAAATGCTGGGAAAATGAGATTTTTAACATAATTTCTGTGAACTATACATGCTAAAAAATGCAATCTGTTCTAATGTAAGCATTTCTCTTATTTTATGTCCTGTATTTTTTTTACATTGATATTATCAACTAATTCATATGTTGGAAATTAAGAACCATTTTTCTCTGTATCTTCTTTCTTCTTTCTCTTCTTTTTCATTTATTAATTTTCTCATAAGCTTCTTTATGCATAATTAATATAAAATTTTTGCTACTGATACAACTAAGAAATATTAGGCAATGAAATAAAGCACTGATGATGAATAAATCTAGGCCATAAAACACATATAGTAAGTCTTAATTTTGTTCTTACATTTTCAAAATGGTTGCATATGAGTATTTTCAATATTTCTATAATGTGTGGAACGATAGATAAAACCTTTATAAGTATGGTAACTCTTAAACACAAAGCACAAGTTGTATAGTTGATAAAAGAGGTCAAATTATTTTGTTTTACATCATCAATACAAAATTTAGCTCAGATTAAATTTGATAATTCATGTGAATTAGGTAACATATAAATTTTGACATAATTTTTGTGCAGTTTCTTGCCAAAAATAATGTGAAGATGGCAAACTCATTAGTCCATTGGACATAAGGATTAATAGGTACTGATACACTTTGCAGAAACCACAGAGGGCTTCACAGTCTTACCTCACAAGAGCTTTTATTGATGCACTTTTATTTAACACGGTCTGCTTATAATAAGTATCAGAAATCATTCATAAAATTTAAATATAGGTATTTACAAACAGATGTGATATAATTTTTGTTAGTCCATACTTAAATTTTTCCAGTAATTGTGATTCCCTCCCTACTCTATTTTCTTCTTCAATAAAATGTGGCATCATTTATAATTATATCTGTGCCCCTCCTGTCCTCATTTTCTTCCTTTCACCACTCTGCTTCCTGTATGGAAATGTAGGCAAACTTTCCCCCTATGGACTGTGAAGAGGCATTGGTTTGTAGCAAGGTCTGAACTTGAAGTAGAAGTAGTGCTTCCTACCGGTACCTCCTCTACCCTGAGGAAAGTCAAGGCTCCAATTTGATGGGATTTGCTGGCCAAGAGACACAAAGAAGGGAGAGCCTATGCTGAAGCTCTGCAACTGTCTTGCATACGATGGACTAGGTATCAGGAGACACGTACAATATCTTATAAGTATGGTAAAATAGAGGCTTGATGTAGAAAGACACTTTTAATACCAAATTGGATGCAAAATGATTCACTTACTATTTGTCCTCTGGTTATTTCTGAGGTATAAGGTAGTGAAAGGTGGAGTGTTTGTGTGATGAGGGACGATGAATCATTGACAATAATTGGCCTAGAAACAGATGTCAGCATTTGGAGAAGTAAGTAATTAGACTCTGATTGAGCAACAACCACTCTGGGATGATTCAGAGACCAATCCAGCCTTGAAATTAAAGAAGAGAAACTCATTGCATAAAAGAATTGCTAGAAAAAATAATCTCAAATTTTCTGCTTAAATTTTTAATTATCATCATGTTTATTATAACATTTCTGTGGATCATATTTTAAATATTCCTGCTTTTAAAAACAACTTTTCGGGGTGCTTGGGTGGCTCAGAGGGTTAAGCCTCTGCCTTCGGCTTGGGTCATGGTTTCAGGGTCCTGGGATCGAGTCCCCACATCAGGCTCTCTGCTCATTAGGGAGTCTGCTTCCCCTTCTCTCTCTGCCTGCCTCTCTCCCTACCTGTCATCCCTCTGTCAAATAAATAAATAAAATCTTTAAAAAAACCCCAACTTTTCTATTCAAGAAAAGCAAGATGATCTCTATTAAACTGGATCATTGGTTTTCTCTGCAGTCTCTAAAATGATGTATAATTATGTTTTACAGTTTTAAACTTAAAATTCGTGCTCTGTGCTGACATACTTGCACTTCAGTCAGAATCCTGGAGGGATGGGTTGCTGGGTGTCTTTTCTCCATTTGATCTCTAGATCCATTGTCTGCCTTTTTTCTATGGTTACCTGTTCTTAGCTGCTTACCTTCTTGAACCGCCAATATCTGAACATCTTTTGCCTTGTTTCTGGCAAGTTTCAGAAAATAGGAGGCAAAATAGGACAGAAGGAGAAAGGGACCAAGGTAATTCTTCTCCACTTCCTTTCTGCATGGTCTGACAGTAGCTTAGCACTTCTATGATGACAGCTCCTGCCGAATTCCTTCTACTTCATCTTAATTATCCCTGGGTTCTGATAACACTCTTTCCTCTTTCTCCCTTTGCTCCTGTAAGCCAGAGTATGGTGAAAGCTTACCAATCAATGTATTTGTACCTTAGAGACAAAACATCTGTCTAGTCTCCTAACTTTGATTTCATCTCTCTAGTTTCTTTACAGTCCCATCAGAATGAGCCCCTGTTTCTCTCCAGAACTATGACTGATACAGATGAGTACATTACTGAAAAATAGGAATGCATTAAGTGAGGGGAAAAAAGTCACAAAATATTACAGCTCTAAAGTAATGATGAAGGCTTTATGATTGATGTGGGACTGCATCTATATTTTTAAGGTTAACTGTTTTACTATCTAAGATAAGAAACTGGTTTCAAAGGAATCAACTAATAAAAGAAAAACAGAACAGGAAGAAAGAGAGGAATCTAGAAAAACTAGAATAACCAAAACATTTTTTTTTTAAATATTTTATTTATTTGACAGAGAGAAACACAGCCAGAGAGGGAACACAAGCAGGGGGAGCGAGAGAGGGAAAAGCAGGCTTCCCGCTGAGCAGGCAGCCCGATGTGGGGCTCGATCCCGGCACTCCGGGATCATGACCTGAGCCGAAGGCAGCCGCCCAACCAACTGAGCCACCCAGGCGCCCCCAAAACATTTTTTAATAAGAAGAACAAAGTTGACTAGTCACATTATCTGATTTTAAGAATTGCTATAAGGGTACAGTAATCAAAACTGGGTATTGCTGAAAAGATTGAAACATTGGTCAATGAAACAGAAAGAGAATTGAGAAATAGGACCACATTATTTTTTATTAAACTCTAAAAGCAATTCTATGGAAGAACAGTGTCAACAAGTGGTATTAAACTAAGATATCCATTTGTAAAATAATAAACCTCTGCCTACTCTTCACATCACATGAAATAATTAACAAGAATTAATCATAGACCTAAATATAAACTCCCAAACCATAAAACGTTAAGGAAAAAAACAATAAATTTATAATTTTGGTGTTAGGAAAGATTGCTTAGATACAATGCCAAAATCACACTTCGTTTAAAAAAAATGGACTTCATTAAAATGAACAATTTTTGTCTTACAAAACACTCTGTTAAGAAAGACAAAACCATCTGGTTGGGGGAAAATATTTGCTACATAAATCTGGTAAGAATATAAAAAGAACTCTCTAAATAAGACAACAAGCCAATTTAACAATTGGGCAAAAGGTATGAACAGACACTTCACAAAAGAAAATATAGAGATGGCAAATAAGCAAGGGAAGTACACTCAACATCATTAGTCACTATGGAAGTGCAAATTAATCACAATCAGATGCACTATACTCTTCTTAAAATGGCTAAAATCAAAGAAACTGCCACTAACAAGTGCTAACAAGGATGTGGAGCAACTGAAACGTCCATACATTGCTAGCACGAATCCAAAATAGAACAACTACTTTACATAATAGTTGACAAATTTCTTGTGAAGTTAAATATATGCTCACCGTGTGACTCAATAATCCCACTCTTAGGTATTTATCTTAGAGAAATAAAGACTGATGTTCATATAAAGACTTGTATATGGATACTTATGGTGCCTTTACTCATAATAACCCCAAGCTGGAAACCACTCAAATGTCCTTTGATTATGACTGCATCAAAAGCTGTGGTACATCTGTGCAGTAGAATACTACTCCATAGTAAAAAAATAATCCATGTACTGAATAATGCAAAAAAAAAAAAAGGTAAATAACAGTTGAAAATGTTAAGTGGAAGAAAACACTACAGTATTTGTATAGTATACTTGGAAATACAAACTATATGGACAGAAAACAGATTGTTGGTTTCCAGGGGCTGGTGTACGGGCAGGGATATGGCTCAAAGGATTTTGAGATAAATTTTTGTAGTAATAGTACAGTTCTATACTTTGATTGTAGCGTTGATTACACAACTAGATGCATTTGCCAAGAGTCATAGAAATTTATACTAAAAGATATTTTATTGTAGTGAATTCTAGTCTCTTCAATAAATGGTATTAGGAAAACTGGACAGCAATATGCAAAACTGTTGTCTATTCTTGAGGCTCCATTTCTCCAACTCCCAGTCTTTCTGCAACTTATTCCAGGTTTGTTGCAGGTTTGTTCTCTCCATTCCATGGTAGTGTTCTTTCCCAGGGTCACCCACAACTTTTATCCTACATTAGAAAAGTAAACATGGACTTTTTAGCAGATAGGGAGAAAAATCAGTCTGGTAAGAACCAAGTGTTTATAGTCAAAGAGTTATTGCTGATATGGTCTGACCAGAGTATAATAAAATATATATTAAAAGGTTCATTTGGGGGAGACCTACTTATTAGTGAGGGATAATATTCTCCTACCTTTCTGGACAACCAATCCAAATATGTCTACTGATATTGGTCCTCTAATCAGCTCAAACACCATTACATAATTTGTTTTTCAACACCATGAATCTGTTTTTAAAGAACTTAATTGCATGCCTTAATATCACTTTTTGGATCTTCCTGGTATTAGACTGTCATCTCCAGTTGGGAAACATATTTAAAATTATAAATCTGTTATTAAATATATTATTTATTTTCTCCCATTTTTTTGTAATCTTCATATTAGGTGAATAAAGCTTAGAATCTTCATCTTAGACCATATTCATAGTTCCCCGTTGCCTGAAAGATTTCTTTTGATCGTTGGTTTGTTTGATTCTAGACAGAAGTCTACACATTTCATGTAGTTTTTATGTGCATATGCACATAACTCTTTTTCATTCTATAACAATATTTCAGCATTAGCCCTTTTTACATTTTTTTAAAGATTTTATTTATTTGACACAGAGAAACACAGCTAGAGAGGGAACACAAGCAGCTGGAGGGAGAGAGGGAGAAGCAGGCCCCTTGCCAAGCAGGCAGCCCAATGTGGGGCTGATCCCAGGACTCCAGGATCATGACCTGAGCTGAAGGCAGAGGCCCAACCACTGAGCCACCCAGGTGCCCCCCTTTTTACATTTTGACCAATCAAACTTTTGGTGAAGCCAGGTTATTTAGACTACAGGATATTCAATGTACTGGATTTGGTTGAGTGTTCTTTGTAGTATCATTTAAAAGCTTGTTCCTTTATCACAGCTGCGAGCTCCTATAAACAGAGTGAGACGTAGAAGCTTGGTTAGATTCCGGTTGGCTCTTTTAGACTTTCTTCAGAGAGCTGAATTTCAGACTTCTGCCAAGGTGGGTCAGTGCCATCATCCACCTGCTTGGTGTGATGAGAGTGGCTTACATGTTTCTCTAAGCAGACCTCCTGCCAGCCCTCCTAACTGTATTGCAGCTTTCACTCCTATTTTCAGGAGTCCTGCTGCAACCCACTTTAGGCCTATTACAAGTTCTGCAGAATAAATGTATCCTCTGCTTTCTCTACATTACTAGCTTTAGATACAGATTCTTTCCTCCACCCCCAAATTAGCTTCCACTTAATTCTTCTGCCTTCAGATTTTAAATTTTTGTGCTATTATGCGTTTTATGGATACATTTGACATGATGGGTTAATGTCTTCAGTAAATGCCTTCAAAGCTTGATTTTGGAAGAGAACATACTTACATGTGTGCTTTTCATCCATCAGACTTAACTGTCTTTATTGATGGGAAAATACAAAAATATTTTTGTTGCTCTCTGAGACAGTGATACAATCTGTTAAAGTTTAAAGGGAAAACACTACATGAGGTAAATGTGCTTCCAGGAAAAGATGGAGGTCAGATTGCCAAGAAGACTCAAGTTACACCATGGGTGGGGAATTTACTTTATCTGACCCTCCCGTCTTCAAATTCACAATATTTATCTTCCTATCACAGTGCATGTGGATCTACCTCTTATTTATTTATTCATACAGTCAATGAATAACTTTTGATCCTTACCAAGCATCAGAGTGTGGACTCAACTTCTACATCACAAAGGATGATATGTAAAACCAGATTGCCAATTGCTAAGTTCCAAAAAGAAATAGAGCTATCGTGTGAACATGCATATTTATAGGAACAAGGCCAGAACAATAACCCTTTAAGCAGATTTACATTGGAAGCCAAATTATACATAGAAGTTTGTTGAAGCAGGACAGGAGAGTCGTGTGATCCAGATTTTATTGGCATCTGAGTAGGAGAGGACTAGATTTGCCAGAGGACCTGCTGTGATGAAGTTACTGGCAGGGAAGCCATCTCCTCTGGACAGGGCTTCACTGGGCCCTGCCAAAATGTACTCTCCAGTGCTTATTTTGTATGTACTTCTGCTAGCACATCGCTTTGAAAGAAAAAAATTTCATTTCAGATTGACCCTGGACCATTTTTAAAAAAATATTTTAACGTGACTTTGCTTTTTTTCTCCAAAGTATATTATGCATTTTTTGTATTTAGAATCTTAGATGCCAATTTTATATCCAACTTGTTAGCCGAATCCCTATTATGCCCTTCCTACTTACTAGCATTTATTATGAATTATTAAATGATTCTATTCTATACATTATAATTTGATTTTATTTATCTGTAAAACAACTTAGGGATGTTTGAGTGGCTGTCAGTTAATGGTCTGATTCTTGACTTCAGCTCAGGTCTTGGTGTCAGGGTCCTGAGATAGAGTCCCAATTCAGGCTCCAGGCTCAGTGAGGAGTTGGCTTCAGATTCTTTCCCTCTTACTCTTCCTTCCCCCTCTACCCCACCCTGACACACTCTCTCTCTCTCTCTCTCTCTCTCTCACACACACACACACACACACACCACACTGTCTCTTTTTCTCCCCTGAAAATAAATAAATAAATAAAGAATTTTAAAAAATTTAAATTTTACCTCTAAAAAAGTAAATAGGAAATTATTTAAAAATATTTTGCATAAGTAATTTATCATGCTTACCAACAATGATAAAAATATACACAAACGTTAAGTCTGTGATTTAAATTTACTTTCCATTTTTATTTATTTTTGTTTTTAAAAATTTTTTAATTTTTTTATATTAAAAAAAATACAAGGGTTATAAGCTGGGAGGGGAGAGGGAGAAGCAGGTTCCCCACTAAGCAAGGAGTCCCTTGTGGGGTTCGATCCCAGGACTCTGGGACCATGACCCAAGATGAAAGAAGCTGCCCAACCAACTGAGCCACTCAGGCATCCCTACTTTTTTTTTTTTTAATGAAAAATGTGAAGTAGAGTCACATAAAATATGTTATGATTTACTGTAATACATGTTAAGCATCAAATTAATAAAACTTCAATAATCAATATCACAGCTTTGATAAAACAATCTCAAGAAATGGGAAAAGAAGTATTATCAAAGGAAATCTTTGTATTAATTAACTTTTTTTTAAAAGATTTTATTTATTTATTTGACAGAGAAGAAAAATTAAAATAATTGAATATGCAGAGTTTGATGAAACAACTCAGAAGGCTATGGCTGCTGACTACAAATGTCTGTATTTAAGATGATTTTGAATGGCAGCTTATAGGCATTATGAAGTGGAGTAGGCGTGGACTTATACAAAAGCAAATGTAAGGGGCGCCTGGGTGGCTCAGTTGGTTAAGCGACTGCTCAGGTCATGATCCTGGAGACCGGGAATCGAGCCCCATGTTGGGCTCCCTGCTCAGCGGGAAGCCTGCTTCTCCCTCTCTCACTCCCCCTGCTTGTGTTCCCTCTCTGGCTGTGTTTCTCTCTATCAAATAAATAAAATCGTTAAAAAAAAAAAAAAAAGCAAATGTAAGTTCAAGATTAGTGAATTTTTTTAAGTGACGTGTACCAGTTTGAGGTAGAGAAAAATATTCCTTCGGGAACATCTCGAGTAGTTCCAAAAAAAAGGAGGAACGGAACAAAATAAGCTGTTGGTTGTTTTCAGTGAAAGCAGAGACATGCATTAGTCGAGAGACAATTCATTTCTTCTTTGGTTTGATTATTAGTAAATTTGAATAAGGATCATTTGGGGACGACTTTTGAATGCCAAAAAGATAATGGTAATACGTAAATATTTGGAGACTATCAGAGTCTTAAAGCATTCATGATGAAAATGATCTGTGGTAAGTACAATCCTTATAGAAAGCGGAAGTCGAATTACACTTCAATGCAATCAAACCTCGATCACGTTTTGTAATGCGTTTGAATATAGAAAGTGCTATGTCAATCACAAATGCTTTTCTCAAACCTCATTTTAACAACTATATTCAAGCTCCATCACACTGTTCCCGTGTTGTTAAAAGGAGCCAATTAACTGATGGATATTTTATCTCTTTTTATTTCTCTGCTCACCCATGGGGGGAGTTTTGGATGAGTAGTGAAATTGCCAAAGTGGAAGATATCCTGAGGAAAAAGAAGAAGAAACAACAGGTCAAATGCTCCACAAAGCAGACAATTACACTTAATAACTTAGAGGTGGCTCTGGTTCATTACTACTCATAAGGGACACTTCCTTAGAAAAGAGAAGCTAGTGATACTTTCAAAATAGGGAAAAAAGCATACTGTTCTTTGTAAGTCAAACTGTTAATTTTACACTATAGTATAGGAATTGCCATGTGCTAACATCTAGAAAAAAAAAAGTCAGCATTCCCAAAGAACAAGTTAGGCTGCCAAATATATGTCTCGGTGAATTTTTATTTACCAGTAAGTAGTAAGATGAACTTATAATTTTAATGCAAAATATAAAGTGAACATATTTTTCTTCTAAAAATCTTCAGTTATCTCTAGGATACAGTTTTTCAGCTGTACAGGCAGAAAAATAACCTCTTCCCAGGAGAAATTTTAATGTCTTCTCACATTGCATCTGAATGGTGACTCTAAGTGCAATCATGGAATCTTCGAAGCACAGAGTAAGAAATGGAGAGATGCGGCATGTGATCCGTTCCTTTGCCGGCACTGTGGCTTGGTCTGAGCCACCCCAGACAGTGAGGCAGATAGCTACTGAAAGATTTCCAATGTGAGGGTCCATCTCTCCATCAGTGACCTCCTCTGATGCTACAAATTAGAACTATTCTTGTTCTACTTTTTGTGACAGTAAAAAACACCTCCTAATTAGACTCTATGTAATAGTTATTCATGTATTTGAGGCCAGTCTAGTTTATCTAACATTTTCTTTGATTGTGACAGCAGGATGTCCTTTTGAAATAGGAAAGGATCTCAAATTGTGCTCAATTCCTTTCATTTCCGTACAGTACTGACCTTGAAATGACAAGTCTTGGTTTGGTGCTGTGTAGTCATTTTGACTAGGTTTATCCACTGCTTTTACCTGTTTGAAGTGAGTAAATATTAGGCCTGCCAAGGAATTCTATTCCCCTCCCCCCTTCGGAAGGGAGATGCTTACAACTGAAACTATACAACCTCCAGGGAGTAGCCTGAATACCAGAGATCTCTAGATCTGATTTCTCCCATGTGGGTTTTATTTGAGGATGTCTGCAAGAAAATTTAGCAAAAAAATGTTAAGTGCTACCCTTATAGGTCTTTAATAATGTATTAGGCACTGGACTAAACATTATGTGTTTTATTTTATTTAATTAAATTCATGATCCTTTGAGGTAGATATCTGTATTTCCATTTTTAAAGAAAAAGAAACTTGGGTTGGACAGGTTAAAAGATTTGCCCAAGTTTACACAGCTGGTTATATGTTGGATGCAGCTGTCAAAATTCTGTCTGACTTTAGTACAAAGTGGTCATGCTCTCCTGGCTCTACTAAGGAGTCAGAATTCAACATTTCTAATTCACAGAACTGGCTGAAGCAGAGCATATTCATTCATGGCTGAGTAAGGGAGCAGATCCCTAGCTTGTAGACTGCAGTGTGGGGAACAACTTGGAAAGCAATCAATTGATAGAACTCACCCATAAAAAAAATGCCTTCAAGCACTTGACTGATGAGTGAGAATAAAAGACTTGGATAAACACTTAGGAGACCTGTCCTACCATGAAACAAGATTTAGTAAAAGCAATCCAGAAGAAGGGAAAGACTTGTGATGAAGATCTACTTCCTCAGCAGTTGAGCTTTGATACCCTAGCATCAGCTGTGCAGATCCTCTATCATTTGTTAAGTATGCATGTAGTCCTGATTTAACTTTCGAAAAATATGTGTTGTTCCTATTTCAATTAACTTTTTTGATAATCCCATATGGTTTCAAATAAAGTATTCTTTGGGGATAGAATGATGGCTAGATAGATGGATGATAGAAATCAGGTTTTGGAAGGCCAGCATACTGATAATTTTTGTCAAGGACCTGGTATCCATGATGGGTGAAACTTCAGCCTTTCTCTGAAGCTGTATTATCAGCACTTATTTATACAAGTGGTTTAGGCCTTATCAAAATCAGGGTTTATTTACTTCTCTAGGCTTGACTTTCTTAAGTTATTAGGTAATATTTCAGAACCATGGAACGTTTCTAGTCCTCCCAACCGATGGTCTCCTCTTTCATGATCTAACATGATATTAAAACCAATTTCTTAGGTCTTTTCTCAAATTTCATGTTTTCAGTGAAACGTGACTGTTTTATTTAAATTGTAACATCATCTCCAGTCCTCCTAAACCCCTTTACTTCCTGACTCTGCCTTACATTTTAACTTTTCAATTTTTAACTCTATCAGTTACTACCTTCTAATGTGTGTGTAGATGTGTTTACTTATACATGTATAGATTATCAGTTAAATATTGTATTAATTGTCATTGCCACTAGAATAGAAGTTCCACAGGATAGGGATAATTTGTTTTTTATGCCTTTATATTTCCAGTGCCAATTATGCCTGACACATAGTAGGTGCTCAGTAGATACTTATGCATGAATAAGCAACTGGCCACTCATTATTGTCCACACTCATTTCAGCTCTCCTCCTAAAAGATTATTATTATTGTTGTTGTTGTTATTATTATTATTTAAAGGAGAAGAAAAATAAACATTGATTTCTACTTACCACTGGGCACTTACCTCTAGAGGGATAGATATTCCTTAGGAGGAAGGAAGGAAGAAGTCATCCTTATACTGATTTTATTTTATAAATAATAATCTTTGTATGCAGATTAACATGCAGAAAGACTTTGAAGTAGTCTAGGGAGCATATCCTTTTCCATTCATATTATTTATATGAAAACATCAAGCAGGAAGAGTTTGTAAAGGAAGCAATTTTGCCAAAAAGCTTTTTGCAGGTATAATTTTTTTTAAGTGATATGATCCTCATCGCTATCCTGTGAAGTGCCTTCTCTTATTGCTCCAAGTTATAATATTTTATACACTCTCACTCCTTAATAAGTAAGTGAGGCAGCAGTCTGACTGAAGATATTTGGTTTGAGTCTATTTTGGGCTGCTATACTGTTTCACATTATAATTTACTTCTTCTGAAGTTGGAAGGGAAATTAATTGTATAATGAGAGTTGGGAAAGAGGGCATGTCCTGTCTCTTTTAGTCCCATACAGCGGGATTTCACCAAGGGTCTCCCAGAACACTGAGCTCTAAATCAAACTGAAGACATGTATTGGTCTGTAGAAATTCTGATGTTAGCCATCAGGTTACGTCAAAGTACTCAGAGTTCTCAGCCTAGGAAAAGTTTTCTTTTTACTAAGACACTTCAAGTTGATTGGTTTAGGTTTATCTAAAGAGAAATATAGGTGTATACCAATTACCAGGCAGTGAAAACAGGAGATTAGGGTCAATAACACATGCTCCCCAGGAAGACAAACACAAAACCAAATGCTGCTGTGTCAGTTCTGAGGATTGTCCAGGAGCCCTATGAAATGCCAAAATCACGGGCACCTCGGGGGCACAGTTAGTTAAGTGGTTAAGCATCTCACTCTTCATTTCAGCTCAGGTCTGACCTCAAGTTCCTGAAATTGAGCCTCGCCTCTCCAGGGCTCCTGACTAATCTCAGCATCTGCTTGAGTTTCTCCCTTCTCTACCCCCAGTGCTGTCTGTCTCTCTTTCTCCCTCTCTCTCAAATAAATAAATAAATCTTTTGAAAATTAACAAAACAAAACAAAAACAAGGCCAGCAGGTAAAAACGTGTGTGTTACAAAGTCCCAGATCTTTTGATACCCACTTTTTAATGGTGAAAACTTAAATGTATTAGAGACATTTTGTTAGAACAAGGTCATAGGCAATTTGCAGGGATGCTAAATGTGTCTTCGAAAACTCACCAAGATTTTTAAGATAACATAAAATCGTAGGCATTCACTTGGACTCTGCTATTGATTAGTGAGCTAGTTGTGCTGAAATATCCTCATAGTAATTAGTATGCACTCTAATTAGTTCAACCTTTTTCTGCCTCCTCTCTTCTTCTGAGCATTCCTTGGCAGTGCTAGAGGTTAAGAGGTTATAAATGTAGAGCCCTGTATAATTTTGTTATCATTAAGTGTGTTTGATTCAATTACAGCCTGAAAAGAAATGGTGACTTCCTTAGCTCTTTCCCTATTACTTTAAGGCTTAATTATGTTTATATATTTCAGATTTAAATGGTAATACATTATTTACCTCATTTGTTATGTATAAATATATTTTTTATTGTGATAGAAACAGTTAAGGGTGACTTTGGGTGAAATGACATCTCCTTAAAAATTTCTAAACCAACTATTACCTCATATACCAATGAGGATAGCAGGATAGACATTTCTAATGGTACTACCCATGAAGTTTTTTTGAGGGTTAACAGATGGGCAAAATCTGAGATCTTTTTCTACTAACTACAGAACTTCTGTAGTTGACTGAATTGGCTTCTGATATTGATGATGCATGTGTGTTTTGTCATTTGACATGCAGCAAATCCAAATGTACTTACCTTGAAAATAAATACAGTTAAGTAATGTCTGCTCTTTGTCGCATTGGCCACATTTCTAAGATTCTTCCAGCAAATTATGTTTAAGAAGTCAAACAACTATTGTATTGCTATTGTTTAAGAACCCAAAGTGTTGTTTCCCTAACCCAAATTACATTAACATCTCGTTTTATGGTTCAATGGATAACTGGGGGAAAAAATAAAATTAAAAAATAAAGAATCTGAAGGGGAAATTGACAGTGAATCACCACATCTTACTTCAAATAATGGAATTCCCCATGTGCAGGGGAATGGCTAGGTGTGTCATGGAGGTAAAGGAAAAGTCCTGGTAACAATGCATAGTTACTGTTTTGTGTTGTTGGTTCATTGACTGTAAAAAAGATTCAGTCACAGAGGAGGCAGACAATTTCTTTCTTTTTTTCTTTCTTTTTTCTTTCCTTTTTTAAAGATTTTATTTATTTGAGACAGAGAACACAAGCAGGGGGAATGTCAGGCAGAAGGAGAGGAAGAAGCAGTCATCCCTCTAAGCAGGGTGCCTGATCTGGAGCTCGATCCCAGGACCTTGGGATCCATGACTTGAGCCAAAGGCGGAGGCTTAACTGACTGAGCTGCCCAGACGTTCCTGGACACTCTAATTTAGCAGAACTGTATGAAAGGTCATATCAAGCAACCTATACTCTGTGTACAGACCTCATAAGAGTATTTTTAGTCACATCTGAGTGGATGGAAGGTGAGATAAATAGAAATTCATATTACCCTTTATTCCCAAACCCCTTATCTGAACAAATCTCTTCTAATTTGAGGAAGAAAAAATAAAATAATGTGGCTTATTGTCAGAAGCTATATAAGTTGAAATTGAAAGCTTATCATGAATATTTAAAGAGAGAGCAAAATTCATAAAATAGGTTACATCTTAGAGACCCAATTTTTAAAGAAGATATTTTTGTGTTTTTAATGGGTTAGAAAGATGTTGCCTTTGTGCAGCAAAAGCAAAAATTAGAAGCTACATGGAAAATAAACTAAGAAGAATATTGTCATGGATAGATTTCAGTCAGTGGTGATGATGAAAAGAGGTGAAATAAATTAAAAGAAAAGTGAAAGAAAGATTAATAGAATGATCAGAATCAACAGAGAGTGTTTAGTGGGTATTACTGATCCTATGGAAAAGATATTACTAATGAAGTGACAAACTTGAGAACATTTTCCTGATTTAGAGGGAATACAGATAGAAATAAACTCAATGAGTTGATAGTGATTGACATGAAAATTCAAATTACAGATTAACTAGGAAAAATCCAAAGCAAGTACAATGGGCAATTGTTTTTACAAAAAATTGAAAAATTGAAACAAATTGTAGATCCTTTAAATATCCAAAATATATTAACTGAAAAGAAATACAAATTAAGCTCAACTTAAGCTTCCATAATGCTATTTTAAATTCCTGAAGCCCTGGAGAAATACTATATGGTTTTAAGGGAAAAATATTGTCAACCAAAAATGTTATACATAGTAAATTTTACCCTTAAGTAGCCTAAGGGAGAAATAGATGTTAATATAGGCAATAACATAGAAAAGATGGGTACTCAAGATCCATTTTTGAGCAAAAAGAAATGCTGAAACCAATCAAGCTTATTTAAAGGTAAAATAAAAAATATTAAAAAAATAATAAAATGAATATTTACTGAGTGAATGTTAAAGACATTATTCTTTCTTTTAATCATAGTATGCTTCTATTTTTAATTTTTAAATTAATTTTTATTTTTTTCCATAACCCAGTCACCCTGTCGTTCCCTCCCAGCCCCCAGAAACCCTCAGTTTGTTTCCTAAGATTAAAAGTCTCTTATGGTTTGTCTCCCTCCCTGGTCCTATCTTATTTCATTTTTTTCCTTCCCTACCCACCAGGATTCCCCACTCTGCCTCTCAAATTCCTCATATCAGAGAGATCATATGATAATTGTCTTTCTCTGATCAACTTATTTTGCTCAACATAATACCCTTCATTTCCATCCATGTTCTTGCAAATGCCAGGATTTCATTCTTTTTGATGGCTGCATAGTATTCCATTGTATATATCCACCATATCTTCTTTATCCATTCATCTGTTGATAGGCATCTAGAAAGGCATTGTTCTTATTTCTCTCATATTCATTAGTTGAACCCACAAAAACAGAATCATCTTTGTTTTATAAATAAAATAAGCAAGGTAGAGTGCACTTATATAACATGCTGAGTTCACGTTGCTAAAGAGGAAGGATCCCATTTAGGAGCCTGGCTTCCTGACCTGTGTCCCTTTGATGTGCTGCTTCAAGAGTGAGTCGTGCAGTGCCAGTGGTAGTGGCACGTGCCACTGAAACTAGAGAAATACACGCCTTTGCAGAAAATGTGCCTGATGTAGTTACAAGTTATTCATGTGTTAAAAAATGGTTGAAAAACAACCTTGAAAGTAATCATTTTGACAAGAGGCTATTCTTTTTGTTGAAATCCTCTGTAGGTCCATATATATGTGTGTGTAACTTTAAAACATTTTAAAAGTTATGCTTGAATACAAGCTCAATGTAAAGAACACACTGCAGTTGCGGAAGACCCCAAGGCCATCCTTAGGTTCAGTGATTCACTAGTGAGACTCTCAGAACTCAGTAAAGCCATTATAGTCATGGTTAGTCTTTATGGAGTAAGGGTGCAGATTAAAGTCAGAATAGGAAAAAGGCATAAAGTACAGGTTTTCTCTTCCAGTGGAGTTGTATAGATAGCACTTTTTTCTACCAGCAATGATGTGTGACAACATGTACAAAGTATGCCCAGCTGGGAACCTCCATCCCTCTGGAGGTCAAGGTGACAACATGTGGCTCAAGACCTTCACAATGTATTACAAGGTTAACATAGACTGTATGTCATGGCCCAAGGCCCTCAATGAAAACAAAGACACGCTTATCAGGAAGGACATTCCAGAGCTTTAGAGGTTACCTCTCATGAGCCAGGGATAGGTGCCAAACCTGTCAGTATGATGTACGCTATCTAGATTAAATGAGCTAATCTTTTATTGCATGCATACTGATAATATATTAATTGATAACTTAAAGAGTGAAAATCCCCCTTTATCATTCCTTTGTGAATGCCATTAGGTCATTTCCAGAATTAAAAAAAAATATTTTGATAATACAAGCAGTACGTGAACATCCTGGTGTGTAGGAGTGTGCATTTTGTTTTGCTGAGTCTTAAGTGGTGAGCAGGAGCAAAGGCTATGCACCTGAAAAAATGTTGTTGACATTTCTAGATGATCTGAGGTGGACATTTCTTCATGATTTGATAAAATTGAGTCTTCTGAAGCAGGAGCACAGTATTTCCATTTATTCATGTATTCTTTAGCTTAACTTTTAATAATTTTTTATGTAACTAAGGAATATTAAAGTTTTTCACTCTCTCTTTTCTTTTTTTTTAAGATTTTATTTATCTGAGAGAGAGAGGTTGAGAGAAAGAGCAGGCGTAGAGGGAGAAGCAGACTCCCTGCTGAACAGAGAGCATGATGTGGGACTCAGTCCCAGGATGCTGAGATCATGACCCAAGCCTAAGGCAGATGCCTAACGACTGAGCCACCTAGGCACCCCACTCTCTCATTTCTTATAAATTTGGCCTTTACCTTTACATGTTATAATTATATACCTCTTTTGTAAGCTCTACACTCAACATGGGGCTTGAGTTCATCATCACTGCAAAATCAAGAGTTGCCTGCTTTATAGACTGAGCCAGGTACCTCCATCCTTTTGTTTTACATGTGCACTTTTCTTGCCTTATTACATTGGGCTGAACTCTAAGCAATATAAACTAATGGCTGCCTTTATCTTTGCCCTGATTTTTAGTGATTGCTTCATATTAACTTTATTAATTGCCATAGTTATCTATAAGGAAGCCTTATTCAAGGTAAAGATCTTTCCTCCTTTTTAAAATTCATTAGGTTTTCTCCTATCAAGTTGTTAAAATTTTGTCTAAAGCTTTACCATATTCATCAAGATGTCTATATATTTCCTTCTTCCTTAAAACTAGAAAGTTGTGATATCTAATAGTGATTTCCTAAAACAGAATTTTCCTTCCCTGAAGTGCAGTATAGTTGTAATATACTGTAGTACTTTACTTGGTGATATTTTGTATTTATGGTGTGGACCTGTTACTAATGGAATTCTTTTGAACACCTGATAATAATGAAAGTGATTTAAAATAAAAGTAAACATTTGTGAATAGACAAATAAAGCAAAGTCCATTTTGTGAAACATACATAACAAAAGCAAAAATTTATGATTTATAAATAATAAAACAAGGTGGCAGGAATTAAGCCAATTAGATAAATTATGTAAGTTTAAATGATAAATTTCTTATGTTAGAAGCCAGAAAATGTCATATTGATACTTTAAAAATCCAACTGAAGCCGCTTAGAGAGACTTTTTAAAAATAAAACACATGAAATTTTAAATAAAAGATAGGTAAAAAAAAATTAGATAAGGAAAAAATGTAATAAAATCACCCCAACAGCAACAGTTTGAGCACTTCGTATAATTAGGTGGTTTACATACATTATGTACCTTGGTTCTTACCTTGGTATTTGTTGTTATTATTTTTTAAATAAAGCCTGGGTTTAGCAGTCTAATCTGTTAATGGCGGAAACATATGTCAACCAGCTAAGTTTAAAAGTCATGTTCTTCTTTCTTGTCACTATCTGTCTTAGATTGGGCTGCCATAACAAATACTACAGACTGTGTGGCTTAAACAATAGAAATATATTTCTCACAGTTTTGAAGTTTGAGAAGTTCAAGATCAAAGTGCTCCTTGATTTCATTGTAGGTGAGATTGCTTGGGCTTGTGGAGAAGTGTGAAAGAGAAACTGGGAGGGAGAAAGGAAAACTCTTTGGTGTCTCTTCTTATAAGGATACTAATTCCACCAAGAGGTCTTTACCCTCATGATCTGATCTAAACCTACTTACATCCTGAAGACCCCATCTCCAAATACTATTGCCCTGGGGGTTGGAGTTTCAACTTGTGGATTTTTTTTGAGGCGACACAAATATTCAGTCCTTCACATTAGACTACATTGATAATCAGCCTCTCTAGTTAGAAACACAAGATTGGATTTTGGATTTGAGGAAATAGGACCAAGAATGGAGTAATAATCCCACCTTAAACAGATATTAATGAGCTTTGGGACACTAGATATGTCCCAAAGGTATAGAAGACAGACGTTTAATACCTTTTCAGGCAATTGATGTTGTGTGGACTTAATTTTATCTCTGGGTAACAAAAATGATTGGATCCATGTCACAGACATGAATAATAAAAGGTAAAATTATTTTGATAGGCGTAGCTTATGTACAGATACCATGACTCAATATGTCAATCCTTGGTCTCATAAACAGAATATATTTTTAGGTGTAACTCTAGCTTTCATATACTTCTTGTTTTTTTGAATTGAAATTCTATTTCCCCAGGCACCTGGATGCTGGAGGTGTCAAGTATTCTAATCTTTTCAAAATTAATTTATTTCTTTTTTAAAAGATTTTATTTAATTATTTGACCGAGAGAAACTCAGAGAGGGAAAACAAGTAAGGGGAGTGAGAGAGGGAGAAGCAGGCTTCCTGGTGAGCAGGGAGCCTGATGTGGGGCTCAGTTCCAGGACTCCGGGATCATGACCTGAGCAGAAGGCACACACTTAATGACTGAGCCACAGAGGTGGCCCCAAAATTAATTTCTAAATTGCTGTTTTACTATAGAAATTATTTTAGCTAATTCATTCTTAAAGAATCAAAAGTTTTTCCTATAGACTTTTCAGTTTAGAAATAGATTTTAAAAGTATAATGCATTGGTCATTTAAAATCATGTATTTTAATTTTATATTAGAGCCATTTTAAGTGTATATTTACACTGTAAAATGTGAGTTGAATAAGTGTTCAGAGGCATCTTATTCAGCACAATGAGAATTCTCTCTGTTTACATTGGCAGTTTCCATCTTCTTCAAAGTAATATTGGAATCTCCTTTTTTTCAGATGATAAATCATGGCAACATCAGAATGTTTATATAGCACGAGCTTTTTCATTCTTCAGGTAGAGAAGGAGAAATGACAATATTTTTATTGCATCCATATGGAGCATGGAACCAGATATCATGAAGGCTGATTTAAGAAATGCTCCTATTTAAAATCCATTTAAAGTGATTTTGCAAAGTCTAAGCTGTAAACATGAAATGGCCAGAACACAGTGGAGTCATTGTGACCATTTTAGCCATCTCAGTAATTGATTCCAATGGCTGCTGCTAAAGCAGCTGTGTGAACATCAACATCTATCTTTAGGACAACCCGCAGGATTAGATGGGCAACTCCACATCAGGTTGTACTGTTTGTGTGACTGTGTATTTGCCTGAATGTATACACACATTGTATAGCTTACCTGCTGTCCTCAAATATGAAGTTCATTGGGATGATCTGAGTTTTTGACAAGCAACAAGCTCATGTTGAATTATTATACCAATGGCAGAATTTAAGAAAGAGTCAGATTTTTTATCAGTCCAGTTATCTATCTTTAGGAAGACATTCAAAACTTGAAATACATCTTTTGTAGTTTTGTTGATAGTTTTAATATTCATCAGTAAAAATGCAGACTTTCCAAATCAAAATAAAATCAGGTAACACCATTTGGCACTATGGGAACAATTAAATACATGTTTCCATATCCTAAATAATTGAATTTTTGAAATAAAAGGGGAGAAAAATCTAATGTTTTATTGATTTACAGTGTTCCATGCATGTCAAATGCAGTAAAGCTTGGATGAAGAAAAAAATAAGATTATTAATAGAACTGGAGTACTTTGTATTTTGGAATATTTAGAAGTTAAAATGTCACAAACTACATGATTGTGATGATGAATCTTTATTTGCAGCATCATTTTCCCATGTAAGGTGGCCCTAGCATATAGATGTTGTGCTAGGTAGGAAAATAGTGAACACAATTTTTATTGGATTTCATGCATTCGAGGACTTACTTTATATATTTTCATTCTCCAAATTGTGTTTCACAGAACATAACTGCTATGTGAAGTTCTGTAAAAAAAAATAATCTATGGTCAAATAGTGTTGAAAAACACTGCAATCCTGGGCTCAGTTGGTTAAGCCTCTTACTCTTGATTTCAGCTCAGGTCTTGAGCTCAGTATCCTAAGTTCAAGCCCAGCACTGGGCTCCATGTTGAGCATGGAGACTACTTAAAAAAAAAAAAAAAAAAGAAAACCATCCCAAGTAACTTTATCTCCAGTGGTTGTGGTCTCTGTGCCACTGTAAATGTAGCTCCATAGTCTTTTTTTTTTTTTTTTCAATTGACCCTTTCCTCCTTTTCATCTTATCTACCTTTTCCACACCATGGACCTGGAGCTCCTCCATTTCAGACATTTCTAAACACCATAACCCACAGTTAGGCCTAAACCTCTCCATGTTAACCTCATATACATTCTTGCTATATGTGTCCTTTCACCTTATGGTTTTGCACGTCCTGTAATTTTGTCCAGTCTATATGGACACTCTCAGTTTCTTTTCTTAACAAACCTGGTCCTTGTTTGTCACTGTCACTACTCCTTAGCACACTCTTCTCTGTCATCCCATTAGACCTCACTGTTCTTGGAAAATCTTCTCCTAGAGAGATTCCTTTCTGATATTCAGGCTCACACCAGAGCAATTCAATAAGAACCTGAGGGGTGGCCCTCTTTTTAAAATAAAAGATATTTAAAAAAAATATTCCAAGTTGATTCTAACGTGCAATCTGGCTGATACTACTGCTCTGATGTGACTCCCAATGTTTCTGTTTTCAGAAGAAAGGTTTCATCTCCTCACCTTTTCAAAGATTTTTGAGACTATCACACTTGAATTCCCTTTATTTCTTTCCCTCATATCCCTGTAAATTTACATGTATCGACTCTTAGGCTAATCCTTCTCTGTTTTCAGAGATGAGATCCTTGGTCCTGTCCATGCCTGTTTCCCCATCTTTGTTCTTAAAATCATTTATTCTTATTCTCTGTTGTCTGCCTGTGGCTTTCTTTGCATCTGTTTCCTCTCTTTCCTCTCTATATCTGTTTCTGACTTTCTAGATGCCTGGGAGTCTGTGTATGCCTCTATTTCCTATGTGTCTTTCTCTACGGCTTTGTGCTTGCATATATAGTGCTCTGCATGTGTGTTTTCTCAGATTTTTTATGGCTCTCTATCTCTTTTTGTTTCTCTGTATTTGTGTGTATCTGCTTCACTGTCTGTCTATGTCTCTCTTTTCCTCTCATTTCTCTCTGCCTCTCCCAACTCCGACACCATTCCTGCTCCCTGTATCTGTCTCTATCTCCTTGTCAATGTCTGTCTCTCCAATCTTTAGCTCTTAGCTCTTTTTCCTAAGCCTGCATATATACTCATATCTCTCCCATTAAAAAAAATATAAACCATTACATAATTCTTAATCTCATCCTACTTCCTTCTCCCCTAAAATTCTAGAAAGAATAACCTAACTAACATGACCCTTTCCATTTCAAACTTCCATCTACTTTCCCATAAATCTCAATCTGGCTTTTATCTTTACCCTGTTACTAAGACTTTTCTCATTTTGTTCATCAGTGGCCTCCAATTCCTAAACCTAATAGATAGACCCACTCACAAGGTCAATAGGTAATTTATTTCTCTGGGAAATTTACCCCTGTTAACCAATGTTTTCATTGTTTTTTCTTCTTTTGTCTTCATGACATAACTCTTATGATAATTGGGTCTTATTTTTTTTTTTTCAGCCTTTTCTTTCTATGTCTTACCTTTACCTATTGGTGTGTCTCAGATGTGGAAGAATAAAAAATAAGTCCCTATATTTTGTAGCTCTTTCCCAAAGAAGGGTGAGTCTGTTTCTCCAAGCCAATCTGAACTAGCCTTGTGTCTAGCTTATACCAAGAAAATATGGTAGAATTGATGTTGTTGATATCTGGAGCCTCGGCCTCTAGAGGCTTTGGAGGGTCAACCCTTGCTCCCTTGGAATGTTGAGAAGCACCTATGATGAAAGATTGCATAGAAATAGAGCCCAGTGGATCCAGGTGTCTTCCCTGGGACCAGTCTCCAGGAGATCTGTAAGTTAAATGTAGTCACATGAACGAGCTCAGGCAAGATCACCAGGAGAATAATTTCACCCACAGATATTTGAAAAATGTTTTATCATTTTAGTTTTAATCCATTAAGTTTGGGGATGATTTTTCATGCACCAAACCAAACCAAACCAAACAAAACCCTGGAATTTCTACTGTTACTAATTGTTCATCACATTCTTAAACTACCCCAGAATAACCTTTCAATGCACTAACTACATTCTAAATGTTCATGACCTACAAGTTAATTTTTTTTGGCTCTAACCTCTCTTGACCATCCTAAAGCCATAAATTGAAATTTTAATCAAAGTCAATAATTGAATATCCCATAATTTCTTGTAACTCAAAGCATCTAAAAAATGAACAAGACCATGTGCTTTCTAAACTGTTTTAAGAGATACTACCCACTCAGTTACCCAATCCTAGAAACTGTGAGTTACTTTTTAGTCCTGTTTTCCTCAAAATTATCTAATTACTCTCCTGGCATAAACCTAACCTATTAAATATTTCCTAGATAACTACCTTCCTTCCAGTGTTGCTGGTTCTACTACTCAAACATTTGCCATCTCTTGCCTGGACTTTTCATAGTACTCTGTTGATTAGTTTCTCTGGCTTTAGCCTCAGGCCTCCTTGAATTTTTACTGCACAGTAATATTACTAAATTAATCATAAAGCTATGTCTCTGCTCTTCAGGTCATCTATAAAATGAAATTAAACCTGTTGGTGTGACACATAGAATCCTCCAATTTGACCCCTAAAAACTCATTCAGCCCTACCAGCTCCATTTCCTGTCTCGACATTTTCTACATGAGAAACACTGAACTATATAAATATACATCTATAGGATGATGTTTCCAAGATTGCTTTTTAATAAAAACAGTATTTTTGTTTGTTTGCTTTAGTCCTACTCAGCCTTCAAGATGAAACTTGGAAATTACCTTCCTTAAACTTTTGTGGGCTGGGTTAAGACAGTGATGTCTGCATTTTGCTATAATACTGTGTGCATACTTCAGTCATAGTAGTGTCCCCACTGCACTGGAATTACTTGGCTTCCCATCTGTCTCCCCAAATCTCCTATTAGCACCTTGAGCATAATTAGCACATTTTCCTCACAATCCCAACATCATGTTTAGTGTCTGATTTAGAGGTAACTCCATATGTGTTTAAGTGTCATTTTGAACTCATTTTTTTTCAGCTATGAAGTGTGGTTAGTAAATGACTTCATATCATTATTGCAAAGTAAAATTGCTTACTGTAGAGTAAATATGAAGTAAAGTTGGCAAAACTACTATTTTCTTCCATTGAAGAAAGAAAACTAGGGATTGGAGCAAAAAAGGAAAAACTAGATACCAGACTGCCTAGGTACAAGAATGAGTTATATGTTACAAAAAGAATATTAAATATATAATAGGTATATAACTTCCTGGATATCAGACACTGTTTTCTCTGACAAACTAGACAAATGGAAGCAGGTTCTTTGGATACTCCATTAACTTTTTTTTTTTTTAATATTTGAGTGAGCAAAAGGGAGAGAACATAGAGCGAGAGAGAGGGAGAAGCAGACTCCCTGCCAAGTGGGCAGTGGGGGGAGTTCAATGCAGGGTTCAGTGTGGCCTTGATCCCAGGTCCCTGAACTGAAGGCAGACTCTTAACTGACTGAGCGATCCAGGTGCTCCTGGATACTCCATTAAGTTTTGTAGATGTTTCCTAATGTGCTTGCAGGGTTGGTTTATCAAGAGTCAATATTCTACAGAAGTTGGATAAAGCTGGATTTGGAAGGGACTAACAGGTTGTAACAAGTCATGTATTTTTTGGTTATTAGAATTTTTTCTGTGGTTGTTTCTCTTACATAACTTACCTTTATATTTGCCTTATTATATTTAACTCAGAATGTTTATCTCTCAAGGTAATTTTGATTTTTATTCTTAAAAGATAAAGAACATGACCATTGTAGGAAGGGGGCATATCTGGACATAGAGATTTTGTAAGAAGTTAGACTTCTTGTGATGGCTTTTGCTTGTGCTAGTTATTCTGAGTAATGTATTTGGAATTTCAAATAGCATTTAAAACTGGGAGAAATATTTGAGTTTATCAAGGTAGGTGTTATAGACTGAATGTTTATGTTCCCAGTCCCCAAGTCATAAGTGGTCATCCTAATATCTAATGTGATGATGTTAGGTAGTGGGGCTTTGGAGAGGTAATAAGGTCAAGAGGGTATCGTCCTCATGAATGTGCTTAATGCCTTTATTAAAGAGACCTCAGAGATCTCCCTTACTCTTTTTTTTCTGTCATATGATTACACACAAAAAAGTCAGGTCTGCAGTCTAGAAGAGAGCCCTCATCAGAAGACCATCACGCTAACACTCTGATCTTGTTCTTCCCAATGTTCAGAACTGTGAATAAATTTCTGCTGCTTTTAAATCCTTCAGACTGTGGCATTTTCTTATGGTAACCTGAACTGACTCAAAAAAAAAAAAAAAGGTGCTTAAAACAAGTTTAGAGACACTGATTTTAACATATGTTATAAGTTCTTAGAATAATCTGGAAAAGAAACAGCTAAAGGAAGAAGCAAGGTAACATGGAAATGAACAGACCATGTCGAATAATTTTAAAAACTCAGGATAAATTAAAACAATAATGAAAAAAATATGGAGTAACAGTGAATTAACTCAGATGCCTTAAGATGATGAAAGGGTTAGTAAGATCTGTGTTATATTGGGGGAGCTGAATAAAAAATTAACAGTATAAAAAATCTTCATGGGGCACCTGGGTGGCTCAGTTGGTTAAGCAACTGCCTTTGGCTCAGGTCATGATCCTGGAGACCCAGAATCGAGCCCCACATTGGGCTCCCTGCTAGGTGGGAAGCCTGCTTCTCCCTCTCTCACTCCCACTGCTTGTGTTCCCTCTCTGGCTGTGTTTCTCTCTGTCAAATTAATAAATAAAATATTTTAAAAAATCTTCATAATGTTTTAAGATTTCTCTTGAGGTTTCATTTAGATCCATATGTTATTTAGAAGTGTGCTGTTCAATCTCCACATATTTTAGGATTTTCCACTTATAGTTAAGTTATTTATTTCTAGTTTAGTTCCATTGTGTTCTGAGAGCAGACGTTGACTTCTCCTTTATTACATTTGCTGAATTATATGTGTTTTATGCTTAGAACATGTTTTGTCTTGGTGAGTGTTCCATGTGAGCTTGAGAAGAATGTGTATTCTGCTGTTGTTGGATGAAATAGTCTTTTCTATGAGTTACATTCAGGTGGTTGATGGTGTTGTTGAGTTTAACTATTTCCTCACTGATTTTGTGCTTTCTGGATCTATCCATTTATGATAGAAAAGTGTTGAAGTCTCCAACTTAGTGCATTCATTCATCTGTTTTTCTTTGCAATTCTATCAGTGTTTGGCTCTCACAGATGAATGTTCTGTTAGGTGCATATGCGTTAAGGACTCTTAAGGATTGTTTTGTTTTTTTGTTTTTTGTTTTTTGAGAATCTATCCCTTTATCATTATACAGCGCCCCCTTTTTAATTCCCTGACAATTTTTCCTTCTTTAAAATCTGATGTCTGAAATTAATATAGCTACTTCTGTTTCCTTTTGATTCATACTAGGAGGACATATTTTTTCTCTATACATTTACTTTATTTTCCCACTGTGAACAATGCCCCCCCTTTTTATTGTGGCAAATCCATCCATTTATTTTTAATCTGTATGTATTTTCATTGCAGACAACATATATTTGGATTCTGTTTTTGATATTCTGAGAATCGGTATCTTTTAAAAGGTGAATTAGACCATTAATGTTCAAAGTAAATATTGATACAGCCGAAATAATATCTACCATATTTGTTACTGTTTTCTATTTTTTCCTTTGCTCTTTTTTCATATTTTTTTATTTTTTTTAAAGACTTTCTTTGTTTATCTCACAGAAAGAGTGGGATAGCACAAGCCGGGGGAGGAATAGAGAGAGAGGGAGAAGCAAGCTCCCTACTGAGTGGGGAGCCAGACATGGGGCTTGAGCCCAAGATCCTGGGATCATGACCTCAGCTGAAGGCAGACCGACTGAGCCATGCAGGGGCCCCTGGTCTTTGTTCATATTATTAGCTTCTACTTTTTTCTACTTTTTCTGGTTTCAGTTGATCATTTTGTGATTCCATCTTCTCCCCTTTCTTAGCATATAAGTTTTATTTTTTGATTTTACTTTTTTTAGTGTTTGCTTTATAGTTTAAAATATCCATTTATATTTAACTCACACCCAAATGCAAATGATATTATACTATTATGTGGGTAGTGTACATTATACTAAGAAAATAATCTTAGCTGCTTCCTCTCAACCTTGTCATTCATTTCACTTATACATAACGATTATAAGTTTATATAGTTACATACACATAAGCATAAATAATCAAATACAATGGTAGTATTATTATTTTTGATTGACCTGTTATTTATTACATCAATTAAGAATAAGAAAAGCAGAGGTGTCAGGGCGCTCAGTTGGTTAAGCATCTGCCTTTGGCTCAGGTCATGATCCATTCCTCATACTTGTGTGCGCGCTCTCTCTCTCGCTCTCTCTCTGTAAAATAAATAAAAATTTCTTAAAAAATAAGAAAAGTAAAAGTTTTTATTTTACTTTCACTTATTCTTTCTTTGATGTTTTTCTCCCTTAATGTGTACTTGACTTTCTTATCATAGCATTTTTTTTTCTCTTTAAAGAACTTTTTAAAAATTTTCTTGGCTTTTCTACTAGCAACAGTTCTACTAGCAACAAATTTCCTAAAATTTTGTTTGTCTAAGTATTTCTCCTTCATTTTTAAAGGATAATTTGCTATGTATGAAATTCTAGATTGGTAGGTTTTTTTCTCAACACTTTAAATATTTCACTCCACTTTCTTCTTGCTTGCATAATTTCTGAAAAGAAGTTAGAAGTTATTAATATCTTTGTTCTTTAATACTTAAGGTTTATTTTTACTTTGGGCTTCTTTTTTTTTTTTTTTAATTTATTTGACAGAGAGAAACACAGCGAGAGAGGGAACACAAGCAGAGGGACTGAGAGAGGGAGAAGCAGGCTTCCCGCTCAGTGGGAAGCCTGATGCGAGGCTCGATCCCAGGTCTCCAGGATCATGACCTGAGCTGAAAGCAGTCACTTAACCAACTGAGCCACTCAGGCGCCCATACTTTGGGCTTCTTGCAGGATTTTTTTCTTTACCTCTCATTTTCCATAGTTTGAATACAATATGCCTAGATTTTTGTTTTGTTTTGGTTTTGTGTCTGTTTGTTTTTTGTCATTTTTGCTATTTCTCCTTATCTCTAGCTAGTGACCTCCTTTAAAAAAACCTGTTTTGGTCAAGTATGACTATTCCTTCATTCAATTCATGGAATTGTTCTTGAATATCTGATATTTACTTTCTATTGTGATGGATACTAACAATATCAAAATTTGGTCCTTGTTGTTCTCTGAGCTTCTTGAATCTGTGGTTTGGTGCTTGACATTAATCTGAGGAAATTCTCAGCTGTTATTGTTTTAAATATTTTTTTCTCTTTCTTCTTTCTTCTCCTTTTGATAGTCTCATTGCATATAGTATACTTTTTGATATTGTCTCATAGTTCTTGGATATTCTATTCTCTTTAACAGTCTTTATTTTTATTGCATTTTACTTTTAGACATTCTATTGAGAAATCCTCAAGCTTAGAGATTCTTTCCTCAGCCATGCCCAATCTATTAATAAGCCCATTAAAGGAATTCTTCATTTCACTTGCATGTTTTGATCTCTAGCTTTTTGTTGTTGTTGCTGTTGTTGTTGTTGTTGTTGTTGTTCTTTTTTAAGATTTCTAGGTCTCTGGGGTGCCTGGGTGGCTCGGTGGGTTAAAGCCACTGCCTTCATCTCAGTTCATAATCTCAGGGTCCTGAGATCGAGGCCCGCATCGGGCTCTCTGCTCGACAGAGAGCCTGCTTCCTTCTCCTCTCTCTCTGCCTGCCTATAATCTCTCTGTGTCAAATAAAAAATTTAAAAATCTTAAAAAAAAAAGCTTTCTAGCTCATTGTACATCTGTCCTTACATACTTTTTTATTCACTAGAACTGTTAGTATATTAATCATAGTTGTTTCAATTTTCTGATCTGAATATTCCACCATCTCTGCTATGTCTGGCTCTGTTGCGTTTTCTGTTTCTTCAAGTTGTGTTTTTGTTTCTTGGTATGTCTTGTAATTTTTTTCTTGATATCTGAATATGATGGAAGCAGCTCTGCTGTAAATAGGCCATTAGTAATCTGGTGGTGAGGTATGAAGGGAGAGGAATATCCTATAGTTCCCCTTTTAGTGGACTGTGAACTTCACAAGTGTTTCTTAGTGACTTTTTTCCCCTCATAAGTGGGACAGGATGGCTATAGTGGGTTGGGCTTGTGTATTTCCCTTTCCCCATGTCAGTTAGCCTCTGATAATATCTCAGTATGTTAAACTCTGGTTTCATCTGAAAGCAGACCTTGTTTAGAAGAACAAAATGTTCTGGTTTTCTGGAATATTTAAAAAGGGTAACTTTCTCCTTAATACAGCTGAAAGCACAAGAGAATTTCCTCACCCACCATACTTCCTTTGGGAAATCTCACAGAATTGCATGGGCCCCTTGTTGACTGTGTCCTCAGGACTTTTTTTTTTTTTTTTAAGATTTTATTTATTTATTTGACAGAGAGATGCAGAGAGAGCACAAGTAGACAGAGCAGTCAGCAGAGGGAAAGGGAGAAGCAGGCTCTATACTGAGCTGTGACCCTGATGCGGGCCTTGATCCCAGAACCCTGGGATCATGACCTGAGCTGAAGGCAGCCGCTTAACCTACTGAGCCACCAAAGTACCCACCCCAGGACTTTTTAACTCTTAGACTTGTCTATATTGAGGCTCTAACAACTGGTTAATTATAATTCTGGTTTCCCTATCCCTGCATTGACTCCCATTGACATTCAGCTCATAAACCATTGCTCTGCTAAGCAGTGATTTTCTGTATTTATTGCCTGTCTCTCTAGTCTTGGAGTCAGTGGTTTGCCCTTCCCTCTAACGATCTAAGAAGAGTTTTGATTTTTGACTCTGTTTGGACTTTTGCATGTTGTTAGGATGGAGTAGTGACTTCCTAGCTCCTTACATGGGGAACTGAAGACAATACGTCTTTCTTACCTTTTCCATAAAAAACACTGAACAGGATAGGATTAGGAACAGAGTACCATGGCTGTCCATCCAAGGACTTCTTTCTCTTGGTCAGACAAATTGTATTAATTAATCTTCTTGCTGCTAGATTGTTTAACTACTTACTAATTAACATAATTACCATGTCCATTCTCCTCCATATATAATTTTGATAAACATATCATGAGAAAACTTCCAAATGCTTTATTGAATTCTAATTTTATACTAACTACTTTTTATTCCTTATCTCTATCTAGTAACCTCCTTTAAAAAAACTGTTTGGTCAAGCATGACTGCTCATTTATTCAATTCACTGAATTGTTCTTGAATATCTGATATTTACTTTCCATTGTGATGGATAGTGAAAATAACAAAATTTGGCCCTTGCACTCAAATAGTTCTTATAACACTCAATTACTTACAAAGCAATTGCTCCTGGGAAAAGCATTCTAAACTTAAAAAATTTAACTAGCTAATTTTTTCCTTATTACAAATTATGGTAAATTAGGCAATATGATTACTTCAGTTAAACTTGGGAAATTAAAAAAATCTATGTGATAATAACAAATCTCAAATGTTATTGTGTTATATATATATAAATATATATATATATGCACATGCATATACACACAGACACACACAGAAGGTAAACTTACTGGTGGAAAATGAATGCCCATGTTGCTATTGACAAAGTGTAGGGGTGAGTAGAGACTCTCTCTTACACTGATCTTGTTGGTTATTGAACAGTGATCCCTGAATATCATTTTTCCCTATAAGGATTTGATTATAAACTATTCCAATAATAAAAATAAATTAGCAGTATAGTATAATGCTTTTAGGTACTCACATCAAGTCAACAGGTTTGTATTTATTTTTTAGTAAAGATGTTGGTCAAATTCCAAATTTTTAGCATGTGTCTTATTATCCATGAATCCTTAATGTTCATAAAGAATGAGTTGTGACAATGCTAAGTAATTATCTGTAAATTTAACATCTATTTAAAATACTAGTTCATAGTTTTATAACTTTTAAGCATATTCTGTCACTATGTTGTGGATGGGAAAAGTATAATAATTTCATTAAATATATTAGGTATCATTAAATACTTTATTTTAATTTAATTTTTAAAAAATATTTCTATTTATTTGACAGAGAGAAACACGTCCAGAGAGGGAACACAAGCAGTGGGAGTGAGAGAGGGAGAAGCAGGCTTCCCACCGAGCAGGGAGCCTGATGTGGGACTCGATCCTGGGTCTCCGGGATCATGACCTGAGCCAAAGGTAGTTGCTTAACCAGCTGAGCCATCCAGGCGCCCAAAATATTTTAATTTTATAATTCTATACATTTTATCATCTTGGTCAAAAGTCAGGGGATTTGAATTTGACATAAGACATTGAGAAATAAACAAAAACAACTGGAGAAAATTTGAAATTTTAACACTCTTACAGTAATAATCAATCACACATGCAATTTTAAAGAATATGTAGAAGGAAACACAACTACTGTCTGAAACGTTAAGGAACACAAGATATGATCACCATTTTACTTGATATTACTTTAATAATATATATAGATTTATGTGCATATGGTATACATAGAATTTTTTCTCCTGATTTTACTTTAAAAGTGAATTCTTATATCATTCTGACCATCAATGGTTATCAATTTTCTTTACTTTAAGAATTTATATAGATATTTTGGCAAGTCAACAAAAAAATCTTAAGTTCAGTACTATTGGTGCTAGATAACCATCCAGTTATCTTGCATTACATTTGTGTTCTAATTAGTTTCTTCGTTAGTACATCTTTCAGTCTATGAAAACTTTTCTGTGTGTGATTACACTTATGATTTATTTTTAGAGAAAATTTAAGTGCATTTTTTGTGCATCTTTATCCTTAATGATTCAGTTGTTACAATTACCAAATCATTGCCCTTTAAGCAACTATGGAAACATTGGCAACTCTCCAATCTAATTTTGAACATTTTAATTATTTTCTAATTAACAAGAGGGCCATAGCCCCAAAGTATAAGGCAGTATGGGTTCTACATCTAAAATATGCTCCAGTGAGGCATCTAAACATGGAGTTGGGAGAGCCAATAATGCATAAAAATCTGCCCAAATGGCAGAAACCAAAATGGAAATGGGAATGGCTTCTTTTTGGAAGAGAGAAATTGTATTCAATTTTTTTTTTTTCATAAAACACCTAGGACATAGGGTGCATGGGTGGCTCCGTCGGTTAAACATCTAACTCTTTGTTTCAGCTCAGGTAATGATCTCAGGGTCTGGAGATGGAGCCACATGTCAGGCCCTGCACTGAGAATGGAATTTAAGTCTAAGATTCTTTCTCTCTCCCCCTCTACCTCTCCTCTCCCACCCCTGCTCATGCTCTCTTTCTCTCTCTCTCTCTCACACTTTCTCTAAAAAAAAGACACTTAGGATATCATAATTTAAAACACTCTTTGGATTGCTATCTAATTGCTTCCTCCCCTTTAATTTGTAAATTGATGTAATCTGGGCTCTCAAGAGACAGAACAATTTTCTGAACCATCAGTGCAATTACCTATCAAAGTCTGAAATTGTTTATAAAATGACATTGCTTAAAGAAGGCAACTCTTTCAAAATTGAATAAGGTCAAGATAACATTCACAATAATCATACAATGGCACAATGTAAGGTTCTTTATGTATAACATTTGGGTAAAATAATATCAGGTACCATAGGAAGAGAATTCACTGTTTTTTTATAAAATTAAAAACACTTACTGAAGAGTAAATTATTTTTTTCCTGATAGCCATTGTTGAGTAATAAAAATAAAAATATGAAGATTATAAAGACTTTAAAAATTTGGGAAAAAACACGCAACTTTTAAAGTTGGGGATAGTTATTATCAGTGTAAATTGTATGGCATTGTGTCACTGTAACAGATAAATAGACATGCATTCTTTAGTTTCACCAGGAGACATCATTTAATATTAGTAACCAGATACTCTAGCTAGTTTTGCAAAATTAGAACTTCATTATTTGAACATTTGTGAAACAATCTTTAACTAAACATTTTAAGCATAGCAGACAAACTAAATTTTTAGGTTTTTTTTCTTTTTTTAAAATTTGACTCCATGCCAGAAAGAAGCCCAACAGAGGTCTTGAACTTACAACCCTGAGATCGTGACCAGGACTGAGATCATGACCAGGACTGAGATCAGGAGTTGGACAGTTCACCAACTGAACGACCCAAGTGTCCCTAAATTTTTTAATTTATATAGAACATGGAATATTTTTGCTGTTATAATTATATAATTGAGCTACCATTCTATTTTCTCTTTCTATGAATTTGACTACTCTAAGTACTTCAGATAAGTGGAAATATAATACTTGCTTTTTATGCCTTATTTTACTTAGTGTAATGTCCATCCATGTTGTACCATGTGTCAGAATTTCCTTCCTTTTTAAGGATGAGTAACATTTCATTTTTATGTACATACATCTATTGGTTATTGTGAATAATGCTGCTATGAACATGGCTGTACAAATATGTGTCTGAGACCCTGGTCTCTGTTCTTTGGGGTGTATAGTGAGAAGTAGAATTGCTGGATCTTGTGGTAATTCTTCTTTTTTTTTTTTTTAAGATTTTATTTATTTGACAGAGAGAAACACAGCCAGAGAGAGAACACAAGCAGTGGGAGTGAGAGAGGGAGAAGCAGACTTCTTACCGAGCAGGAAGCCCAATGTGGGACTCGATCCCGGGTGTCCAGAATCATGACCTGAGTCGAAGGCAGTTGCTTAACCAACTGAGCCACCCAGGCGCCTCAGATTTTGTGGTAATTATATGCATATTTTTTTAAGGAACTGCTGTTACTATTATGCACAGAAGCCAAACCAATTCATTTCCACCAGCAATGAATACAGAAGTTCTCTAATTCCTCCATATCCTTGCTACCTTTTGTTATTTTCTCTCTCTCTTTTTAAAAATACATCCATTAATGGGTATGAAGTGGTATGGAATAGTTTTTAATATAATTCTACTCATTTTATTTCTAATAAATATAAAGTTATAAAATCCAAGATAAGTAGGTAGACATAAAGTCATTTAAGCAATTAAAAGGAGAAATTTAAAACAACCAAAGTTCAATGCACAAAATATTTGGGATAAAGGTGAAGATATTTGTATTACTTCTATATAATATATTAACATGTTATTTCTGTGTAATATGTCACATTAGGCTTCTGTTTATGAATAAAAATAGAACAATGATGGATCAGATAATTTAGAAGCAATTTAGATAGGAAATAAAGTTGTGGTAGGTTCTTTTCACATGTATGTCCAACAAGATCTCCCACTGCACAGGTGTAATGTGACACTTATCTTCTTCTATCAAGTAGATGATGTCTTTCCTTTTTCTTTTTTTTTTTTTTTTAAGATTTTATTTATTTATTTGACAGAGAGAAACACAGCTAGAGAGGGAACACAAGCAGGGGGAGTGAGAGAGGGAGAAGCAGGCTTCCCGTCGAGGAGGGAGCCGGATGTGGGGATCGATCCGGGGTCTCCGGGATCATGACCTGAGCTGAAGGCAGTCGCTTAACCAACTGAGCCACTCAGGCGCCCCCTCTTTCCTTTTTCCAGTATAGTTTCTCCAGCTGACCAAAGACTCTCCAAGTAAAATATGGTCACTCAGTAAATGTTACATTCATTTTATGTCTGCAAAGTCCTTTGTTAAAACCTTGGGAAAATTTGAGATGGTTCTTAGAAGACCATCTCACCTAGACATAAAGACTTCTGAGAATCTGGATGATATTTTCCCAAAGTATTCCCACACGTACAAAATTAATGGACATTGCTTTTAGGGAGTAAAGTGAATCATAAGATTTATAGAAAAGTCTACAAATTTTTAAGAGCCCTGTGCTGTCAAAACCACCACCTGACTGGCTAAAATAGTTCAAAATGCAAAAAAACCCTAACTTTTAAGGACAAACAACAGCCTGAGAGAGTGATTCACTATAAATACTGGCTATTTCTTCTGGAAGGACGGAAGACCAAAGCAAAGGCAGGATCTTTGAAAAACAACACGTTAGGGGCCAGACCCACAATCTCTTTGCCTTTCAAGTAGGGAGAACTTGTAACATGTGTCCACCTATATTTAGAATTGCCGTGGACCAGTGACAAATCACTGCCTTCTTTAAAACGCAAGAATCTGTTGCAGTTGTTTTATTTGTGTTTCATTAGTGAATATTGTAGCCAAATGATTTTTTATTTTCACATTTCTCTGGATCAAGAGCAGTTGAACCCAAGCAGCAGCATAAAGGAAACCTCAGGGACATTTGGATATAATTGAGATAATGACATTCTGAATTTTGAGACAATGCGTAAGGGTATCAGATTTCTCCAGGAGAGAGGGGTGTGTTTTGCTGGCGGAAAGTCTATAAATTGCTGTGGCCAGAAGGTAGACAATGGTAGTTTGGAAACAAGCTTGGACACTTCTCCCTCTTGTCCTACATGTGAATTTGTTACTCATTTCATTAATGAGTAGACTATACTTTCCTTCCTTTTGAATTTATGCAGGTTCTGTGACTTATTTTGACAAATAGAATACAGTGGAAATGATATTGTATAATTTCTGTCTCTCTAATTTAAAAGACTTTGCAGCTTCATTTTATCTCTCATTTCCCTTCTTCCATTTTTAGCCAAGCTGCCTACCATATAGAGAAATTTTATCTAGGCTACTTAATGATGACAGATTATGAGAAGAGGGGAGAGAGAGAGGAAGAGAGGGAGAGACAGAGAGCGATGGGGAGGAGGTGGGGAGATTGATGGATTGATTATGTTCAGGAGAAACTTGGGACCCCAGCGGGCTCCCAGCTAATGTAGCTGTGTGAGTGATTTCAGTGGACACTATGTGAAGTAAAAAAGTGAACTCATCCACTGAATACAGCTAAATTTTGGATTTTTTTTTGTGTATGGTTGTTGTTTTGTTTTTGTTTTTAATATAGCAAGAGATAACAGATTTATTTGCTTAATCTTTGGAAGAGATGGTGGGGGTGGTGGGAACATATGTCTTCTTTTATTTATGACTTATATTTTCCAAAATAGAAATATTTTCATTGCCAAATTAGAGTAGATGTTTTATGGGTAATATGGAGAAGATTAAAAATAATCCTTGGACTGTGGCATCATTAACTTTCTTTCCTCCCCGTCCCCCCCAGCAACAGATTAGCAGAACTCTTTTTGACTACTAAACTGATTTTATTTATTTTATTTATTTTATTTTTAAAAAATATTTTATTTATTTGACATAAAGAAACATAGCCAGAAAGGGAACACAAGCAGCGGGAGTGAGAGAGGGAGAAGCAGGCTTCCCACGGAGCAGGGAGCCCGATGCCAGGCTCGATCCCAGGACTGAGCTGAAGGCAAAGGCTTAACCACTAAGTCACCCAGAGGCCCCTTCAACTGATTTTAGTAATTTCTTTGGAAACATCCACATCCTTTTCCCTATTAGTATACTGATGATTGTTCCATTTATATTGCTTAGTTTGGTTCTTTGATCCCAAACTAAGCACCAAGAAATTCAACTCTTTGGAGCCAGCACTGAATCTCATTGCTACCCCCCTGAACCCTGCTTTTTATTATATATAATGCTTTAAAATAACAAATGTATGTGGCATCTTACCACAGTCTTAAACTGCAAATTTCCACTAGAAGTCTGTTTCTAAAGTAACGAAAGATTAAAAAAATCACAGGATTACAATTTAAACAAGAACTCAGTAAGATGGAATAGCTTTTCTAACAACATGCAATTCAGAGTTGTTTCACTGGAAATCTATCAAGCTGGTTTTCAGGATAAAAGGGAAATTCTGGCGAAATCTAAAATTGCAGGAAGTAAATTACAATTATATGCATTTTTTATCATAATGTCTATTTACTTAACTAAGTAAATTAACTTGATTTATCTCCATAACCTTTTAAAATTCAATCACTTATTAACTTACTATCCAGTAAGGAGAGGCATTGAAAGATACTGACAATTTTACAGATTGTCAAATCTAATTTTAGAAGATTCTTTTAACAAATGTTGATTTGATATCTTGAGTCAAAAATATCTCTCTTTCGGGTTGCTTTATTTTATTTTTTCTATTTTATTTATTTTATGTTTTAAAGATTTATTTATTTATTTGTGTGTGAGAGAGACAGAGACAGAGAGTGGACAAGTGCATGAGTGGGGACAGAAGAAGCAGGAGAGGGGCAAGTAGACTCTGGGCTGAGCACAGAGCTGGATGCAAGGCTCCATCTCGGACCCTGAGACCATGACCTGAGCCTAAAACAAAAGTCAGCCACTCAACTAACTAAGCCACCCAGTACCCCCTGGGTTGTTTCATTTTAATTTAAGATTTATATAATCTCTTTAGAGATCTTTAAAAATCTCTTCTAAATGGTAACAATAATATACCAAATTACAGCAATACAATGAAGAATTTTAGACCTTTAAAATTCTTACAGATCTTTTAAAAATGAAAGAATAGATTGTGTTTAGAGAAAAAACCCTGAAGGTCTGTTTTTTTGAACTGTCTCCTATTAAGTATTTAATTCTTTTTATCAATGAAGAATTAATAACTAAAAGGGTTACATGGTTTTCTACTACTCTTCAAGTTCAAAAGTCTTCTCCATTTCTGTGTGACAGGAAGAATATTGCTCTTAAACACATCATTTGGGCTCACTAAATGGAATCTGTGTTAAACTTTAATCATTATGTGTGCATAAGTTATTTTGAACATTTTTGATCTACACAGCTTAAGTGTGACTGGAAGAAATTAAACTGGACTAGATGAGAAAGTGTTAATGATGTTGCTATTTGAGTGGTAATTATAATTATAATTGGCAAGCTTAGACAAAAGACATCTTCTGATCAAAAGAAGGTAAATATAGTCAAAACATTGTAGGGTAAGAGCAGTTCATTACTGTACTTTTTAAAAGAAGTGTTAATATAAAATATAATGAAGAAATATCCCTAAAACAAATGCTGACTCTAACAATAATATAAAAAGAAAACTAAATTCAACTAAACTATATTAAGCTAACTATTACTAAACTGAGGATCAGGACAAAAATGCAGTTTCATTAAAGTTGAAACGATGTCAGAAAGACAAAGGAGGAGGTTAGAAATGAGGAGAGTCATATTATTCCCCAAAACAAAACAAATAATGTAGTAGCTTGAGTATCACCAGAACAAAGAAAATTCTCAGTTTTGATGCAAAGTTGGGAGGAGCCAAAGAAGACAGTACTTCTTGAATTTGTTTGAATGACATGAAATCCTAGCAATCCTTGGGGGCCACCATCAAAATGGATGTATTTTCTTCTAGTATGTGAAAATGGAATTCTTTCACTATTATAAAGTATGACGATATTGCATATGGTAAAATAAAATCAGCCCAGAGAATATGTTCAAGAAAAAATCACTAGCTTTCATCTAAGCCTGGTGAATAGATCCAGTCTTTCCATGAATATTTATTTGTTTCTTGCTCATTCTCTTTAGTCATCTGCTAGATGGCAGAAATCACCAGTGCCTAAGACAAAAATTTAAATAGAAAAACTTAAAATTGAGAATATTCTCTCCAATAAATATTTTTCTTGTGGTTCACAAAGAAGGCCATTATTACATGTATCATCCAAACATATTTGAATGCACCACATCTTTTGGTTTATACCACTGCTTGATAATATAGGAACTCCTTAATTAACATTCAAAATTCAACAACTATACCAATTGATTTTCAACAGCTATTCTAATTATATTTTTAAATTATATTAAACTTCTTTGACTTTTATAAATACTATATGAGTACTGTAAGCAAGTGGAGTTTAGTATACATTCTAGCTGTATTTTGTTCATGGATAATTATTTAACATCTCTGAGATTCTGTTTCCTCATATATACAATTATCTATTAATACTGAATCTCATGAAATTTGTTGTGATCAAATGAATTCAGGTAGTAGTAGCCTGTAGGTTTCTATAAACTTAACAAATATCAAATCCTGAAATGATTTACATATTTTTAGATGTAAACATAACAAAATCTAGCATATAACCATCATCTGAAGAAATCATTCTTTCTGAGTTTGAACTTTCCACCCACAGTTTATAATGCCCCCACGTTCCCACTATCATTGCCTGCATGATAACAGACACAGATTTGTTATGAAGCTACTGAAACATCAGAGTTGCTTACAATTCCTCACCTGAAATACATCCACCTCCAGCCCTGGTTTCACACATCATAGGACTTTGTAAAATATTCAAAAGAAACATCCATTGTATTCTTTTTTATAGTAAGAACCCTCAAATTGTTTTAGTTTCAGCTTTAAGGTTTATAGGACTTTTTTTTCAAAGTTTATTAGGTCTTTGTTTCACAAATCCAGTCTGACAATTTTTATGTTTTAATGGATGTATTTAGTATATTTCCTCCTCACTTTGTGTTTAAATCTACCATCTGATTATTTGTACTTTATTTTCCCACCTGCTTTGTATTTCCTTTTCATTTTCGTTTTGTGTGTTCTTTGGATAAATTAAGCATTTTTGATATTCATCCTTTCATCTGTCATGTTTTTAAAATATTGTTTGAATGGTTACATGAGAAATTACTATTTGTATTATTGATTTATAGAAGTCTGATTTAACGTAATGCTTTTAATGCTCACTTGGCAATGCAGGGACTTTAAAATACTTTAATTCCATTTATCACCTCCTGAATTTTCCACTATGTTTGGCATTTACTTTAATTATTCATAATTTTGAATACACTCAAGATCGTAATATTGTTATATATAGTCAATATTCATTTATATACATCTACATATTTAGTCTTTTCAGTCTTTATTTCTTTCTGAACTCCAGGCTTTCATATGAGTTCATTTCCCCACTATCTTATGTTTTGTTTTTTTGTTCGTTTGTTTGTTTGTTTTTTAGAGACAGAGAGAGAGCAAAAAAGAGAGAGAGAGAGTATGTGCATGCATGAGCAGGTGAGGGAGGGGCAGAGGGCAAAGGAGAAAGAATCTCTTTCCGGCCCAGCCCAGAGCCATCATGAGTCTTGATCTCAGTATACTCAGATTACAACCTGAGCAGAAGCTAAGAGTCAGATGGACTGAGCCCCTCAGGAGCCCCCCTTTCATCTTAAGTATTTTTTAAGTATTTTCATTAGTGTGGATCTGATGGTGATACATTTTCCCAATTTTTATATCTGAAAAGGTCTTTACCTTCACTGTGAAACAGATTTTCTTTGTGAATAGCAGTCTATTTTAGTGCATTTTTTCAGAGTGTGTGTGTGTGTGTGTGTTTTCAACTTATTGTCTTTTGCTCCTATCATTTCCATAGAAAAGTCACCTATCTGTCAGTTCTATTGTTCTTATTTTAGGTAACGGGTCCTTTTTTTTCTTCTTCCTTGCTTTTAAGATTTCTTCTTCTTCTTCTTCTTCTTCTTCTTCTTCTTCTTCTTCTTCTTCTTCTTCTTCTTCTTCTTCTTCTTCTTCTTCTTCTTCGTTCTCCTTCTCCTTCTCCTTCTCCTTCTTTCTTCCTTTCCTTCTCCTTCTCCTTCTTTTGTCTTTGGTTATCCTGTGGTATGCCTTGGTGTTGTTTTGTTTCTATTTATTATGCATAAATTTCTTGTTTTATTTTTTGAATCCGAGTTTAATTATTCAGTCAGCTTTGAAGGATTATTTGCTTTGTTCTTTCAAATATTGCTTTGTACTTTTCTCTTTGACCTTCCACCTGAGGCTCTATTTACAGGTAATGTTAGGTATTTTACTATATCCCATTTATCTCTTAATAGCTTTAGTGCATTTTCCATCCTCCATTCCTTACACCATCTCTCTCTCTCTTACTCTGTGCTTGAGTATGGATCTAATGAACTATCTTCCACCTCATTAATCTTTTTTTCTTTTTTGGAGTGAAGACACTGTGGTTAATCTGCTGTTACTCATCTTTGAATTCTTTATTTCAGTTATTATATTTTCAAATTAATTTCTATTTGTATTTCTTTTATACATTCCCATTGTTTGTTGAAATGTTATACGTTCTCCATTTTCCTCAACATATGTGTTATTGTGATTATAGGCTATATCTGATATTCTAATACCTGGATCAGCTGTGGATTTCTATGATCAGTTTCTGTTATCAATTTTCTCTCTTTTTCCACATCACCCTTAATCTTCTATTGAAGCCTTTATTGTTTTTTTTTTTAAGATTTTATTTATTTATTTGACAGCAAGATCACAAGTAGGCAGAGAGGCAAGCAGAGAGAGAGGAGTAGGCAGGCTCCCTGCCGAGCAGAGGACCCTGGACCTGAGATCATGACCTGAGCCGAAGGCAGAGGCTTTAACCCACTGAGCCACCCAGGCACCTGCCTTTATTGATTTTAACTGAAAAACTAGACTATTTACAAGGCCCTCATCTCTGGACTCCACTTTTTGCCTTTGCTAAAAGTCCATCAGTTTCTCATCTTAGCTAAGGCAAAGGCAAATATTCATATGAAAATCAACAATTGAGGCAATTCAGTGACATTTTTTTTTTCCTGTTAGGGGTGTTCTATTTCCAGTATGCCTTTACTCCTTGGGTGACCCATCTTAAATCCAGGGCTTCTTACCAAAGTGTCTGTACTTGGTGGGTCCTGAACTCCAACTTCTCCGTCTGCAGTTCTGAGAGATGGTTGCATGCACTGCCCAGACCCTCAAATAACCGTCCTGCGATTTATAGATTGCCAAATGCCTTCAGAGAAAAAGTCTCACCAAGTACCAGTCTCATAAATCTGCACTTCCTTTTTCTTCAGGATCTTGACATTTTTGGATATAGTTAAGTTGCTTTTTTCTGACACCTCCAATCACATAACCCCTAGCTTTTCTTTATTTTTGGTGAGGGGTTGGTCAAATAAAAGCTGATCTACCTTAGCTCATATACTTTATATTTAGCACTAATAATATTATGAAAGTAATATCTTAATTTCTTTAAAAGTTTTGCTTTTCTCATTTTTGTCTTTGAGTTAAATCTGGAATTTATAAGTTTTACATGGTATAAGGTTATACTTTAATGTCTTTTCATATGGATCTATTATTAAACAAAGGCAATTTATTAAATAGTTCATTACTTTTTTCCACTGATGTGTAATGCTTCCACTACCACACACAAAGTTTTCAAGAGTTAAAGAGTGAGTTTGCATCTGTTTTCTTTATTCAGTTTCATTAATCTAGCTATCTCTTACACACTTTGAAATACCATCTTTTGTCTTGAAATACAATAGAGATAAATTTTATTCTTAAGAATATGTTGGCTATTATTGGCTCTATGTCATATAAAATTTAGACAGATCTTTTTAGATTTTGTGAAAAACACTGAATTTTATTAAATTGCATTTAATTAATAGTATATAATATATAATAGTTGAAGGAATCTAAGATATTAAGTATCTTAACCTGTAAGCACTATAGAAAACTCATTATTTATTTTATTTAATAATTTTAAACAATTTGTTCATGAGTTTTATGCTTAATTTGGTCACACTTATTATCAAGTAACATTTGTAAAATCAAGCCTATTTTATATTTTGAGTTCATTTTTATGTATGACAGGAGGAAGGGGTCCAACTTCACTTTGCATGTTAACATCCAGTTGTCTTAGCATCAGTTGTTGAAAAGACTATTTTACTGATTGAATTTTCTTGAGACTCTTGTCAAAATTCAACTGGCCATTGATAGGATATTTTGGAGCTCTCAGGTCTAGTCCATATGTATATGTTAGCACCACAGAGTCTTAATTACTGCAACTTTGTTGTAAGTTTTCAAATTGAGAATTGTGAGTCCTCCAACATTATTCTTTTTCAATACCATTTGGCTTTTTTATTTTTTGAAGACTTTATATATTTTATTTGAGAGAGAGAGAGAAAGCATGAGCAGGGGGCAGGGACAGAGGGAGAGGGAGAAACAGATTCCCTGCTGAGCATAGAGCCTGATGTGGGATCCCAGGACCTTGGGATCATGACCTTTAGCCAAAGGCAGACACTTAACCAATGACTGAGCTATCCAGATGCCCCCAGAGTCATTCTTTTTTATGGATCTTTATCATAATACTAAGGAGAAGAAATATTATAATACAATTAGGTCCATGAGAAGAATGTCACCCTTGAAAAGGAGTACATTGGTTTTCCACTGTAATACCATGCTTCAGTCATTCATAATTTGGTTAAAATTGTAAAGGGTACATGTCACTCATAACCATTTCTGTTATCACTATACCTATTAAACAACAATTACCCATTCCCTTCTTCTCCCAACCCCTGGTAACTGCCCTTCTACTTTCTGACCCGATTTGTTTGACTATTCTAGGTACTTCGTATAAATGGAATATACAATATTTGTCTGTTTGTGATTGGATTATTTCTTTATTATTGTTATTATTGTTATTATTATTTTATTATTATGTTCAATTTGCCAGCATATAGTACATCATTAGTTTTTGGTGTAGTGTTCAACAGTTCATTAGTTGCATATAATACCCAGTGCTCATCACAACACATGCCCTCCTTAATGCCCATCACCTGGGAACCTTATCTCCCCATCCCCCGTTCCTTCTGTAACCCTCAGTTTGGTTCCCCTAGTGACTGACTTATTTCACTTAGCATAACGCCCTCAAGGTTCACTCATGTTGTATCATGTATCACTGTTTCCTTTATTTTTAATACTGAATAATATTCCATGGTATGTACATATTACATTTTGTTTACCCATTCATTCATTGGTCATAGAACCCTTAAGTTACTTTCACTTTTTGGTTATTGTGAATAATATTACTATGAACATGGATGTTCAAATATTTCTTTGAGTTGCTGCTTTCAGTTCTTTTGAATATCGATATAGAAGTGTAATTGTTCTATAGTAGTTATAGTATAGACTATTGTAACAATGCATTACATAGGGAAGAGACTTGGTCTCTTTTATTTTCTTTAGTTCCAAAACAAGGAGCAGTTTGTGGAGGTAGACCTATATAATGTTAAAGATGAAATTGAGAGCTATGGAATGTCAAATATATTTCTTCTTTTAACTTAGAGTATTAAACTACATTTCAATAGAGCACCTTATGGACAAATACATTTTAAAATATACAGTGACAGACTTGACACTAGTGATTTTTGTAATCTTTCTACTACTCAAGGCATAGGAAAACTGCATCAGATGATCAATAAGTATTTGCTGAAGTAATGAATGACAAATGGATGTAAGACATTATATGATAAGCACCATGATGTCAGACAACATTATGGTTGAAAGGAAAGTTAATAAAGTTAACCACCACATGGTACTATTCTTGGTGGATGGTCATATCTTGACCAGTTCTTTTTGAGTCAGTGACTCAGTGTCAAATGCAGCAATATAATTTTTATGAACATTCAATATCTAGTAGTGAACAAAAACCATGTTATTCCCACATACTACATGGTGAAAATATATTAAAGAATAATATGCTCTTTCCTTGTATTAATTAACAAAAATATTTGACTAATTGATCAAAACAAAAAGTACTAAACAATCATGGGTGTAATCTGAAATACATCTTCAGGAAACATGGCAAGCTCAGATGCAGTTAGTAGAGTCAACAATACACTCTAATGACAGGTTCATCTAACTGTAGATACAGATAAAACTAAAGCACACATTTCTCTGACTCTGTTTGTGGAGTGGCTTTTTATTCTTTTACAATTTTACAAGGAAAGCCAAATCAATAACTTTGTTATCTTCATGAACAGAGAAATCTATATGCCATCGTTACCAAGATTTTAAAAGAATTTCTCCACTGAAATCTGCAGAACAGTATAAGGAAAATGCATTTTCTTTGGGCAAAGGTTGTCTCTCTAATGAGTTCTGCTTGCATATTTCCCAAATGTAGTAGTAGAAAGCACACAAGTATATCTCAAAGCTTCTGTTCTGACCCCAGCCCGTCCACTGCTACCTTTGTGAATTTATAAAATAAAAAAAGAAGCATATGATCTTTCCTGTAGCTTCATAATTTATTCAGAATTTTAAGGTTATCTTTTCATTATAAGCACAAAATATGTATTCTAATTGTATTTTATGGTTTACAGCATACATACATTTTGTTGTGTGTGTGTATGTGTGTGTATGTGTTACTCACAGATTAACTAGTGATGAATATAGAACAGATACTTTCATTGCGTAAATATAAACAGACTTCCCAAATAATAACGTTTTGTACTGAGAGTCGATGCTGATGGGAACCTGTGTCCTTGCTCTCATTTTGCCCTTCAATTTCATATTTATCACACCTCCCTTTTGTTCTACCTCAAAGAGAATCTTAAGGGCTGCTGATTAGAGAACAGATATCCAGAGAACACCAGAAGAACACAAGGCCTTTGTGCTAGATATTTAACAATGCTTCAACTACAGCCCCTTAAATTCTATAGATATGTTGAAAGGTTTTAAAACTATTATATTACACAAAATGTGACCTATTAACAAATATTAATGAATATATTTAGATACACTCACAACAGCATGGGGTAACGTTAATGATTTTTGAAATATTATGAACTCTGAAGAAAAATAATTGTTTACTTACAAGAAAATCACAATTTAGTTACATTTTAATACTGGGTAATTATAAGTAATAGTAATAATGGAAATGCAGAATGTAAAGAAACCATCAAAACACTTGGATCACACTTACAAATAAACTGCTTTCGTTTTCCCACATTCTCCTTCAGGCCTAAGGCATAGCTGTAAGCAGCATTATGGCTGTGGTGGATAACACATTCATTTGCTTTTTTTTTGACAAAGGTGGAGAGGAAGGGACAGAATCATTTTTAAGATAATAGTTTGAGTAACCTTGAAATTTTTAAAATTACTTTCTAACTGAAAATAAAAATCAAGCTACTTGTTTGCCGGCTAATCTAATACAAAGGAAAGTAGAATGAAAAAACATGATCACAGTTGTTATTGATAATATCACCCGGTTGGTATTTACCTAATTCACATGACCATTTGAGTGCAGCCTGAGTGTGCACATAAACTTTGGAGGTTCGCAATTGATATTGATCATGGAAAGACCAATTTAGCTACAGCGATTTGCACTGACTTCTAAAATAGCTCAAATGCCCATAGTAGTCATGACTCTTGTTGATTTGGTGTCTGTGTAGGCATGAAAAAGATGAAATTTGCAGCGTTTTAGAAATAATGGAAATCCAATCGCATCTTTATATTTTAGAATAATAAAACACAATATTTTGAAACACCATGTAGGCCAAATTTTAGTCCTCAATTGTCCCTTTATTCTGTATTACATTTTTTAAAATCATAGTTCCTAATATACAATGATATTGTGATTATCAGTCTAGTCTCAGAAAAAATATTAACGAGAGCTGAAATTCCAGACTCTTTATTTGCAAACTGTTAATGTAAGAAGATCCTCTTAGTATATATGTGCTTGTTGGTATGTGCATGACTAGGGACTGGTGTGCCTTTCAGGAGTTATGTGAAATCAGAAAAGCTCTTCTACATGAAAATCTGTGGGTGATGGTGGAGATTCTAAAAAAGTCAAATCTTGCCTGGGGCTGAGGCTTTTGAAAGTGGTAATCGTTATCCTTCAGCCTTGCCTGCCCCAGGAGGCTTTTCAGCTGGGATAGAACTCTCCAACAAGTGGAGAGAGTAACAAGCTTTAATGTCCCCGAAGGATGATATAGAAGAGAATATTAATAAAACTGGAGGAATCTAAGGCTAAAGATTCCATGGAGCGTCAAGAAGCCATCTTATCAACATGATTACAGGTATAAAATAGTCATCATTTCAGTAAAATTTTTATGCCATTCTGAAACTTAAATAATATTTTTTTTTCCATTTCACAGTAGTGTGTTACTGTAAAAACCTTTCGAGAAATACTAAATTGGTGTTGGAGATTAGCTGGGAATTGCCCACAGTTTCACAGAATTTCTTCGGGGAGAGAGCAGCTTTTAGATATAGATAAAACTAAAACTCTATAGCGGATGAGGTGAAGAAAAATGATAAGACCAACTATCCACCCTGAACAAAAGTACACAACTCAAGGAAGAAAAGAGGTAGGAGATAACAGAGTAAAAATAACAACAACAACAACTAAGCCCCAAAGAATTCCTTGGCAGTGAAATTTCAGAATGAGAGGGTAGCAAATCATAACCTCAAGAAAATTTTGCCAAATACAAAATGCTTCGGATAAACTGGTGAAGACCTAGGAGTTAAGGTACGAATTCCTTTCCTGGGAAATAATTATAGCTTTTCATGAAGGAAATTAAAGAAAGTTTGGCGTGTTCTATCAGCATTCCTTATTTTGGAGAGATTAGTGAAAGATACATGGGTAGACCATAAAATAAACGAAATATGTCTTATATTTAGTTCTTTCTGACACTATGGAGAAACAGCATTTAATGGTTCAAAGGGAGGTCTAAAGTGAAGCACAGGCCTGCTGCTAGCCGTTTTTCTCTAAGCCAGTTTAAAAGTAGCAGAGATTTACTCCAACATGGGACTAGTCTAGGAGAGTGAGGTCTGGAGGCAAGAGTTCACCACTGAGAAGATGGCCCATTTGGGCTATTTCCAAAAAGGAGATGACAAAGCGCAAAGGAACAAAACTCACCCTCACCAAAAATGACTTTAGTTCATGGGGATAGATTTTCTAACTAGCATCATTATTTGCAGATATCATGACATTTGCGTTAAGGAGGAGCATCAAAATAAAACTGTGCAAATGAATAAAATGCTCCAGGATCATGGTGATGTACAAACACTAATATTTTAAAAATATATCACCAACAATTGCTTAGAAAATAATATTGAAATAATTATTTTGTATAGCAATAATGATAATGATATAACTGGGAATGCATTTTTAAAAAATATGCAGGACTTAACGTCAAGAGTAAACACATACATTCTACCAAGTATTCCATTGAACTTTTGGCACGTAAATACTGTGACTGAGAAAACAATTTGAATGACCCCTTATGACTAGTCTCTATCACACCGGACAGTGCAGTTATAGAGTTGCAAATAAGATGTAAGCCTTTCCACATTTGACCAGGAGAAGAGTTAAACATCAAAATTTTTAAAGAAATCTGGCCATATGTATCAAACTTTCCAAGTATTTTCTCTATGACCTAAAAATTCTGCATCTACCATTTTACTGTAAGAAAAGCTCGGAGATCATCACCACTAAACCAGGCCTATAAGAAATGTTAAGGGATTTCTCTAAGTGAGAAAGAAAAGATTATAATTAGAAGTAAGATCATTATGTTGCACACTTGAAACTAATACAACTTTGTATGTCAACTATACTTCAATAACAATTTTTTAATTAGTAAAAAAATAAGAAAATAGCATTTTAAGTAAAAAATGTGTATGTAAAATGTTTATTGAATTGAAAAAATGGAGATAGTGTAAATTGCCTAAAAATAGAGAAAAAGTTAGGTAGATTTGGTACACAAACTTACCACATCCTCCACATAACATCATTTAATGTTGCTTCTCTTTTGTGGTCAGTGTCCTCTGGAGTTTCAGATATAATGAGACATAATAATTAAGAAGCAATATGATCAATATGTGGAAAAATTCTATTATCCTTTATCTTGTTCTGGAGACCACTATGCTATTACAATTCCTCACTGAATTTTAGTTCTATACAAATGGCTCATCATGCTTACTTTGCATATTGATTTACTAATTATAGAAACTCTTAAGCTTTTTCCGATACAATAAAGAAGTAGACTTTTGAATCTTGGGTATGCCTTAACATTGAGTTGAAATTTCTTTTCTCACCTTCCTCTGTTAAATTATAAACTCACCAAAAGGTAGGCACATTTCTCAGTCAATAATATTTACTAGTATTAGCATACACATAGTAGCCACACAATAAATATGTGTCGAATTAATTAAGGAAATGATTTCTATTTCATTAGAGACTTGCCCGTTGGAAGAGAGTACAGCATTTCTGTAAGTCTGAAAAATTAGTTCCTCAAAACCTATCCATTATAGATGAGGGCTAAATTCAAATCTTTGGTTGAGTCATTGCTCAATTCTGAATCTTGGTCTGGGTATATATCATCAACTCTGTTTGACATTTTGTTTTATTAATGCAATGATGATTATAAGTACATAAATCATTCAAAAATAAGACAAGGATTATATAAACTTCAGTAATTGCAAATTTTGGTAAGCAATCCTAATAATTTACTAGTAATCACTTGTATATTTTTACTGGTGAAGCCATAAGTCTCCCCTACCGAATTTTATTCTTTGATATTTAAGCAATAGATTTACCCATTATCAAAACTCTTATCTCTTACAATTTTTTTTCTTTTTTTCTCTGGAATAATTAGTGAAAAATGAATTTGATTTTAGATTTAAGAATGCTTTACTTTGCTTTTTTAGCTACTGATATTTTAATGACATGGGTATGATATTTGTAGCAATATAGAATTCATCAGAAAAACATGGCATGTTTTACAGGGGAAAAACACAAGAAACAAACCATAATTAAAATGTAAGAAAAATGGAAAGAAAACAAATTGAATTAGTTTAGAGCAGCTGCCACTGAAGGTAGAACAGAGAAAGCTCCTTCAGAGAGAGATTTAGATCGGTTCTTTTACCTCTTCGTTTTCTTTATTTATATCTTTTTTTTACAACAGATGGATTAGGACTAGCTGTGTCCAAGTGACTTTTAAGATTGTCTTTTTAGGTTGTCTTGTTCTTACTTGTAATCAGAATCTGGAGTTAGGAAAGGAAAAACATAATCACCTTTTTGAAATTCAGTCTTGCTCTTGAACTCACTGTTTGAAGACAGGTGGTTACCAGAAAGTTAGGCTCTTGGGGGTTTTTGTTTTTTTTAAGTTTAAAGTATTAACTGTGAAAACCAGTATCAGCACTTTATATAAATGAGGCTGCTCTGAGTGTATCCTGTGATTTTCTTTCTAAATGCATGTTTCTTTTTGTTGTTGTTGTTGTTTTTTGGTTGCAAATGCAGTAAATATTTCATTTTTTTAAAGCATGCTTTATGGTTACTTTCCTATCAAATAACTTTTATAATCTTATAAATTTATAAACTTTTATAAATACCTTGAGGGCATACAGAACTTATAGTAATATTATCTTGTTTAGTCATTAATTGAGAGACTGCTTCCTACATATTCTTTATTTACTGAAATTTCTCCACATTTGGAGGAGGCTTATCCTATGTTTGGACAAGTCTATCCATATTTTATTATAACTATAGTTTTGTTGGGAATTTAGCTGTAAGCATTCTAGATCCAAACTGCTTGAGTTCAAATCTCAAATCAAATACCTACTAGTTGTGTGAACTTGAGCAAATTGTATAACCTCACCTTGCTTTAGTTTCATAATCTGTAAAATGGGGTAATATTCATACCTACCTCACATGGTTTATTCGTTTTTTGTTTTTTTTTTTTGGTTTTTTTTGTGTTTTTAGTAGGTTGTCTAGAGATTTAAAGTAGTTTACATAGATCATTGGCTTAGAAGGATTCCTGGTGCATATTAAGCATTTTCTCTGTTAGCTCTTATTATCAATGCTAATCATAAATAATAATAATTATTAAATGTATTAATATTTCAGACTATATTTTTGATCAAAAGTGACTCACCAGTCATTTTATAGCACTTTTAAGGGTTTTTTTTTTTTTTTTTTAATTTTATTTATTTGACAGATAGAAACACAGCGAGAGAGGGAACACCAGCAGGTGGAGTGAGAGAGGGAGAAGCAGGTTTCCCGCGGAGCAGGGAGCCCGATGTGGGACTCGATGTGGGACTTGATGTGGGACTCGATGCCGGGTTTCCGGGATCATGACCTGACCAACTGAGCCACCCAGGTGCCCCACTTTTAAGGTTTCTTGTAAGACAGTCTTTTTTGCAATCCTGTTTATAAATAGGTTGTTTTTTTTTTTCCTTCTGATTATGATGTTGACAGTTAAAACTATGGATATCTCTTTCAACCTACCTTTCCTGCTTAGTTTCTCATTTGGCATTGATGTGGAGAAAGGAAGGGATCAATAGAAATGGAAGGGAAACATCTAGAAATCTCTTTTCCTGTAACTGAAAATTAATAGCCTTTATCTATAGTGTCTTTGGCTATGAAATCAAATGTATCTCATTGGCTATATAATCAAATGGATACATGGATTTAGCATACAGTAGTCGTATTCTGAATGATAATGGAGTTAAGTCTTTAACTAATTTATGGAATGGGATTAAGTCTTCCTTAAAAATGTTTTTCAGTCTGCGGCCCATGAATCTCAGCATGGTCTTGAGTTGGCCTACAGTGACAGTCTAGTCTTTCTTAACAGTTGCTTTTTACTAGTATTTCTACAAATCATGTATGTAGCTGTGGCGGTTTGCTTACCTGGTTTGACTGGGATGGCCTGATTTGCATTTATTTTCCTGGTGTGATGGTTAATAGTGTCCCTTTTTACTCTCAAAAGTGTCAGAATTTCAATGATACTTATTTAGTTGTTCTAGTCAAAGGCAAATCTCCAGATCACTAACTTTTCTACTCAATCAAAATGTACTAGGAAGGACTGGTGAGGTTTTAATATATTCTTCCAATTGAATTTAAAAATTTAAAATATATATTCATAATTCTTTTCTCCCTAAACTTGTGAGCCAGTGCCATTTTCCTATCTCTCTACAATGTTGTCTGACTACTATGCAAGGATTTCTTCCTTATTACCTAGCAGGAAATAGAATCAGCATTGCAAATCTAGTTTTATGGATATGTAGATGTTTTAAATACACCCACAAATACTGGCCCTGGTTTGGATACTGACCAGTTCATGCATTAGTCTTAAGATAGTCTTGTAAATATTTTTCCTTGGAAACTAATTATCTAGATTTCATGCTGTCATTTTAAAATTTTGGTATTTTTACCACAGTTGAATATCTAGAAATTTATAGATTAAGAGTATTTTCTTATTTTATGATTGGTTCATGTGCTAAATAATTGATTTGAAGAATTAGTTTGTAAGTATGATCTGAAAAACATTTTAAGATGAATTTGATTCATTGAACTACAGTCAATTCCTTATGTTTTCATGATGTTGCCATAGAAAATATTAGAATAGGCCTTTTCTGTCTGAAAAATGGCCAAAATCAATTAATTATTAAAATAAAAGACACCACAGTGGCAAAATTAAATAGGTTGGAAATTTTGTTAATAAAGAATGTAAGTCTTATGGAATATATTTTAATAATTAAAAATAACTGAGCAGTACTGTTATAAAAGATGTTTGGTGCTAGGCCACTAGAAGAGATAAAGTTTTACCAGTACCAAAAATTAAAAAATTTAAAACTTGTACTAAGAACAAAGAATGGGAAATCTGTTTGATTTTATAGCTAATGATTCTACTGAACACTTGTAGAATTGGTTTCAGGGGAGAGATTAATTTTTTTCTATCTTGTAGTTTGAAATGACTTCATCATTTAACCACATGATGATCATTCTTTCATAGGACGCTTTAAAAAATAGTAGGTATTGCAAAAATATCAGAATCAGTCATGGAGTGAGCAGACCTAAACACAGCTGTTCTAGCTCCCATAGTGATGCAGAATGTCTGTGTCCTATTCCTTAAACAATGATTAATATGCACTTAAGATTTAGGTACCCATTGAAGCTTGTGTAACAAATAGTGGTAAAATTGATCATTTCACATGTTCATAAAGAAAACATACCAAGGACTATGTTAAGTTAGCAATATTTATAGGTTTAGTATTAAACAAACACAATATTTTCTGCCTAGTTACTCATTCCAAGTAGACAAGACTCAAAATGACAGAAAGAGGCAGAGTCTATATTTGAACTTAAAATATACAGCCCAAGAGAACATCCTGTCAAATATAAGATGACAGATAATTTCTCTTCCACCAAGTGCATGAAGTAATGAGTTTAAATCTGACTGAAATAGGACCATATCCCAAAATAGTTATAAAGTCTGGCAAGAAATAAGGGCAGGGATAATATACGGTCCCTGCTATGTAAGGGAGAATTGGATCCACAATGCTATACTAATGGACTACTAAATCTCTTCCTTATTTTAAAAGTATTAATTTTATAGACATATACCCTGCAGATTTATGGTTTGCTTAACCACACAGGGAATAATTTTGAATAGAAATACCAAATAATAATCTGAAAATATTTATTTGCATCTATGAGTTAGATCTGTCCTTTGTTATTTCTTCTTATTTGAAACTACTAAATCTCTCATATGTCTACCAAAAAAGGATGCTCTCAATGTACAAGAGCTTTTTTAGTCACCATTTATGGAGATTTCTCTTAAGATATAAAATTTCCATACATTTAGTTGAAATTTTTCTATTTTTAAAATCAAATTGCATATATGTAAGCTGTACAACATGATGATTTGATATACATATACATATGAAATGATTACTACAGCTAAGCTAATTAACATATTTATCCCACACAGTTACAACTTATGTGTGTATATGTGTGTGTGTGTGTGTGTGTGTGTGTGTGTGTGTGTGGTAAGAGCTCCTGGTAAGAGCAATAGACAGCTATACAATAAAGTATTATTAACCTTAGTCACCATGTTTTACACTGGATCTCTAGAACTTAGAATTTTAAGATTTAATATAAATTAAATTTTAAATTAAGTTAAAGTAAAATTTAATTTAAAATTTAATTTAAAAATCCCTAGAACGTAGAATTTTAAAGACAATGAGATTTTGTGCCAATCAACATCCAGGTCCTTATTGTCAGGAGAGTTCTTAAAATGGCCATTATGTAAATCTCTATAAGGACAAATTTATTATATTTTTGTTTTTGGATAAGTGATGAGTTCACATTATTGGATGAACTATAAGATAGTAAAGATGAACTACAAGGTATTAAATATAAAGCCTTAGATACACAAATAATTCTAGAGAATTTTTGTTCAGTGTTAAACCAATTCCTCCCCACTAGGTGCCTAGTTGAGCTCTTATCCAGAAGGTTGTTTCCCTCCTGCACTCTTTGGATCTTGTTGTTCCTTAATCATGCTGGTTTGGTCTCATTCTTGTCTTTTAGTCCATGTTGACCTGTGTTTATTCACCCTTCTTATATTAGCTTTTTTTTTTTAAAGATTTTATTTATTTTTTTGACACAGAAAGAAACACAGTGAGAGAAGGAACATGAATGAACGGGGGCGGCGGGGGGGGGGGGTGGAGGGAGAGGGAGAAGCAGGGTTCCCGCAGAGCAGGGAGCCTGCTGTGAGGCTCAATCCCAGGACCTTGGGATCATGACCTGAGCTGAAGGCAGCCACTTAACGACTGAGCCACCCAAGTGCTCTCTTATATTAATTTTGATAGATTATTTGGAGAGTCCTTAGTGTCTCCAGCTGTAATTGCTCAATATTTAGAAATTCAGGGTTAGAATATTCATTGGTTGTACTTTTTTAGCAATAGTTTATTATTTCATTTGCTTTTTATAAACAGAGCCATGAAATTGCTGGAGGTTAGAAAGACGCAGAATGTCAATCAACACGTGCATTTTAATTATGCGAACTGCAGCTGTTTGGGAATGCATTCATCTCTAGGCTTCACCACTGTGTGTGTGGGGAAATAATTTGACATTCGTTGCAGAAAAGACAATATCTGACCTGAGTGGTATTTAAGAGATCTTCATCCACTATGAAATATAAAACAATAATAATAACTTCCAATTCACTCTTTCTTATGTCAATTGTAAACATCATTTTAATGTAGCATCATGTGCCTTTAACATTATATGCCACCTGTACTTGGATAGAGTCTCTCTGTATTTAAAATGTTTACCATAGTTAATTCCTGAAAGCAAACTGGTCATTGGAGATCAGAAGAACAGAATGAGTCACCTGCCACATTTCTTAAAACAGACTTAATAATTACAGAAACCATTAATTGAATACCTGATACATGACAGAACTTATTCATCTATGATGTCTAATCTTTATAACATTTTTGTAAGATTTCTATTATCCCTGCTTAATATGTAGGAGAACTGAGAGTCAGAGAGATTAAGTGACTTTAACACTCTAATTGATTCAATGAGCATTTATTGGTTACCTACTGTTGATTACCTAGTTTGTATTGGGCTTTGTTTGTTGCTGGGGGCCAGGTATTTGGTAGTCAAATGAGCAGGTCTGTCCTTTGTCTGTGTGGAGCTTAAAGGGTGACACAGTGTTTGGCGACATCCGGAACCCTGGGCTGGCTCTCCTGCCCTGTGGCTTTCTCACTGAGTGCCATTAGCAAGTTGTGTTCCTCTTTCTCATTGTGTGCAATTGACTAGGTGGCCAAAATTCTTATTTAATAATCATCAATTTATTTCATCTAGCATATGAGGATTATAGTAATGTTCCCATTATAGAGTTTTTGTGAGGCTTTACTGGCTTAATAAGTGGTAATTGTTTAACAAGATGATAGGCATATTATAGTGCTCAATTAAAAAAGTTATATTAAAGTATTTATAAAATCTTATACAGTGTCAGAGAATAGGGAACCTAGGTACCAAATGGATTTTATTCCTAGAGTCAAATTATATTCCAGGATGGATGCTGAAGCTTCATTACTTTCAGCTGCATTTCGGCCAGAGGGAGACTAGAAGAAGCTCTGCTTATAAGGACATGTCCTGAAGGTTATAAGACCCTTTTGCTCAAACCCAGTGGCCAGAAGTTAGTTACGTGGCCAGCACTTAGCTGAAGGTGCCCAGATTCTAAAGTACCTGAAACTTGCCCCGCTTTGCAGGTTAACCAGTTGGCCTGCCATACCATCTTAGAGGCTGGCAGAGCCCCGAGACTCCGGGGAAAAGGCAAACAACTGCAGTACATCCAGCAGAGTAGGCGACAGGACCTTTATGTGGGCATCTTGGGTGACTCCCCAGGGGAACACCTGTGGATTCACGTTGGTGCCACAGCCCAGTGGCTCTGTACCACAGCCGAGGAATCCGGCGCTTGGGAGACCCCGGCCTTATAAGGGGATGTCTAGAAAACTCGTTCAAACTTTGCCCCGGAAGAATACATTATTTTTATTATCTGGCTGGGAAACAAATCTGCCTATTGCCTTCGAAGGAGAGCCTAGGTCTATCTTCCAAGGGTATGGGCTGCACAAACGTCTTTGGAATGAGCGGCTGGATCAATAGATGGGCAGAAACGTGGGAGATTTGTGGAGATCTTTCTCCTAAGATTTTCTGCGGAATGGTGCACTTGAATAGAAATCAGGGAGATTGGCTTAATGGGAAAGAAGAATTGGAAAACCTGCTATTGGTGAAAGCTGATGGCAAAAGCCATATCCCATAAGGACTTCATGGTGAGGTTTAAATCCTGTCTTTACCATTCTGTTTCAGAGAAACTGATCTTATCATCACACGTATTCCTAGTCTTCTGCATCAATCTTTTTGTTTGTTTGTTTGTTTTTTAAAGATTTTATTTTTTTGACAGCGAGAAACACAGCCAGAGAGGGAACACAAGCAGGGGGAGTGAGAGAGGGAGAAGCAGGCTTTCCCGCCGAGCAGGGAGCCCAATGTGGGGCTCGATCCCGGGTCTCCGGGATCATGACCTGAGCTGAAGGCAGTTGCTTAACCAAATGAGCCACCCAGGTGCCCCTGCATCAATCTTTATCCCATTTCTCTTAACTTGGAATTTCCTTCTAAGGAGCATGTACGGGCTACTTGCCAAGCTCCCAGCATTATGTTAGGTCTAGGAAGATCATAATACTAAATGAAACGTAAGCTCATCTTTCTGTGACAGTACAATGTGGCCAACACAATTTGCTCAGTGACACAATTATAAATTATCTTAATTGTGGTCTCCAGTTCTGGCCTTTTCCTGTCGCTGCTTGACTTCTCTGTCAGTTGGCTGTTGGCCATTTTTACAGTCAAGAGCTACACATCTCATTTCTAATTGTGTTTTCTAACGGCATTGAATGTGCTGCCTCTTGCTGAAATCCATTCTTATCACTGCTGGCTTCACCAAGTTGAGGCAAACCGAGTCCTTTCACGCAAACCCGTGCACCTCTGCAGGGATCAGAATAAGGAGGTTGTGGGCTCCATTCAGAAAATGTAAATATTGAGTCCTGTTTTTCCATGTGTACTTGTGGTACTTTCTGCATTTTTTTAAATTTAATATTTAATTTATTGACAAAAAGTCTTTCCCCCATCTGTATCTGCACGTTTTGGTTCCCATGCCTTTTCCAAGATCATATTTTATGGCTTTTAACCTTTTCTGCCGATATAGCTTACTGCTTCTGACTGTGGCTGCTTCTTCTCACGCCTGTTAACTGCAGTCCTGGTTTCTTTCCTGCTCCGCTGACCACACCAATTCACAGCCTTTTGAGTTTTGGATAAGTAGCCAACAGTGGGGAATAATACAAAAGCCTGTTGCCGGCCCTGTCCCTACTTCTCTTTTCAAGTTTTACACTTTCCAAAAAGATGAGCAATGTACGGGTGCCATATGGATATTTAGTACCCCAAAATTTGAAGTTGGACTTAACATTTCAGAAAAAAACCACACTGTTAAATATTTTTGACAGACCCAGAATATGAATATCCAAGAGAAAAATAAGCCTATAACTTTGGGCTCTGTGGGGATATATGCTATTGGACATAAGTCCACCAGGCCTAAAAGTGAGTGTGTGATGTGGTCACTGGGAGAGGAGTGAGGCTTCTCTCTCCATCTTCTTTATATGAGCCTCAAGTGCGTCTCCGCATGAGCCCTGAGTGAGGCTTAGGACATACGCTTCCCAAGACGACATGGTACAGGCAGAAAAATGGAAGCATCAAATTACTGCAATAGGAAAAAAAATGTGTTTCACTTTGTTTGCCCTACAGTTTCCAAGGTAATTTTGATGTATTGTACATGTATAAATAAATCAATTAGACATATTCATCATTAAAAATAAATGGGTTTATACTGGGATTGTCATGCTACTCATTGAAAGAAGATCTATGTGTTTTTGAAACAAGATATGTTGTCAAGGAGTTCATTATTAAGAACAAGCTATAGGAATGAGAACAATCCACGGCAACCTGCTAGGTTAGTGTTTCACTGTGGGATAGTGTTTCATTGCAAGCAATGAAAGTCAGAGATGGCTCTGAAAATTTTATTGCTTGGTTGTCATTTGTGGAAAGGTGGAAATAAGTCAGAAAACATGACTTCCTGAGGAAATATTGAGGACAGATTTTGTTAATGGTTTGTGATTTAAAACCAGTTGGGTCAAGAGAAAATACTGGTGGTGTGACGGTTGTGTGCGTTTCTGGATCTATAATCCATGTGGATCTATAATCCACTTTTGGAGAAGGGATCTGTACACATTCTCAAAATTGATCCTAGATACAGTGCATGTTAAAGAGAAAATTGTTTTCCTTAAGACTAGTATTTTTCTCCAGATTGCCTGGTACTCTGTAACTTTTATAAGCTTTCTGCACCACTTCTTCTGTATGAAGTCATGATCCCTGAGGAGGGACAGTCAGACACTGGGCAGTAGATGCACTCCGAAGGTTCTGAGGATTTGAACTGCTCTCGGTCACACTAATTTTTTTTTTGTTTAATTTGGCTCAGAGAAAGCTCCAGTTAATTTCCCTTTAGGTTTAAGTGAAAAGTTGCCTTAGTAAGCTTTTGGCTGGTGGTTATTATTTTGCATTTTTTAATTTATAATTACATTGAAAAAAGAAAACATGTATATTAATACATCTCCTAAAAATCAAACCAATGTAAATCTTTTTCTTTCTCAGTAACCAATGTGTGTTTCAAAATAAAAACACTAGGAGCATTGTTGAAATGAAAGTATTAATTTAATGACAGTAAAATTAAAAGTGGGGTTTTGGTGTATTTTACCTAATGGTGATAGGCTAATTAGATAATTTTAGATATTGAAACTTTGAAGCATTAGAAAAATTTGTAATAATTTCTTAAGATTTATCTTAATTGAGATCTTACTGTAGTTGCTATAGTGTCTGCATTTAGGACCTAGGTATGCATATCCTACTTTGGATAACTCAGATATGTTCATTAATTTCTGAATACTGTGGAGTCTTTTATACATTTGATATATATTTTACTTTAAATACTAAGCTTCAATATGATTAAAACTGGACCTAATCTTAATCTGTGATTTATCTGTGTTACCACATTACTGCATTAATGAGCTAATTATTTCATTTCTAGTGGCTACTTAGGAGGAGATATAGAAATTCTTAGCTAGAGGGTAGAAATTAGATTGTTCATTTTATTTACTTATTATTTCCACTAATTAAACAAGTCCCTTCCTTGAAATCCTTTGAGGGCATACACACAAAGAAATTCACTCCAAATGGCATTTCATCTACAAAATTAATTTAACATTTTTTCATCAACTAAAAAGACTGTGCCAAAGACAAAAATCCAGAATTACATTTTCATCAGATGACAAGGGTTCTTCATGCTGATCAGGCACTGACTCAGGAGACTTGAAACAGAGAAGACACTTCTTTTGGTTTGCATTAGTGGTTCTTTTTAATCACTCCTAGTTAACCCATGAGTGATGAACCTCTGTAATTCTTTGACTGATGAAAAACACCTCAAGCTAGGGCCAGATGGATCAGCTAGACCCAACTAAGCCAGACTCTTGCTTGAAAGGTTTAAAACTTACTGCTGGCCCAGTGACTTTCCTAGAGAAATGTATACATTTCTCTTTGCTACCTGTGCAATTTTGCACATGGCATAATCATACAGTGACACCATGGAAGAGAAGTTAGCTTTCTTCCCTAGAAAAATATTTGTGGACTTGCCTATCCACTTGAGTAAGCATTACTGGAGCAAACAATTTACTAGTATTTTTGTTGAGTCCTTCCTCCTTTCTTTCTTTCCTCCCTTTCGTCCTTCCCTTTCTCCTCACCATTTTCTATCTCTCTTCTTTTCTCCTTCCCTTCCTTTTTCTCTCTCTTCCTTTTTTTTTTCATTTTCCTTTGTATACAAAACAAACAAAATAACCATTCATTCATTCAAAAATATTTATTAAACATGTGCTATGTTCCATGCCATGCCCTAGAGATGCATCAATTAATAGAAGATGGTACTTTCTGTGTAAAATATAGTGGAAAAGAAAAACAGATTAAACAATTATAAGATGGTAAGTTTCCCTGTCCACCAGTGACTGTTGATACTAGATAATCAATTAGACTCTTTGTAATTATTTATGTGCTAGCTGGATATAAGAAGCCCGTTGTGCTGCTCTTGTGTTGCTGGTAGGCAGAGACGGCAGGGATACGGCGGATCATCTAAGATCACTTAAGGTTAGCACTGTTCCTGCCTGGTGGCAGTCAGCAAACGGCAGTGTGGCAGGGCATGGCAGCCATTTCGGTTTCTGCACACCTATGTTCCACTTCACAGCACAATCTTCAACTACACCTGTCTGCCATCTTCCAATCCTGTATATATAAGAGAAACCAGAAGTTTTACTTCCTAAAGCCCATTATTCAGACTTTCGCTTCGCTTGATAGTCAGCTAACACCAAAATAATCCTCAAAAGCACCTCACAATCCTTTCTACTACTGAAAAATAACCTGTAAGTCTAATTTGGAAGTGACTAAAAAGTGCAGAACAATATGTAATTTTTAATTTTAATGAGGTGTATATTAAATAGAAGAAGGCTAAAACAGTGTATTTACCAAGTACAGTGGGGTGGAGCAGGTATCCGGAGAGCATCGATATTCAGCCTGAATCATTCATGCTGACATGATTTCTTTTTCCTTTGTTGGAAGAGAAATTTTTTCCTGAAGTTAGGTAGATAAATTTTTTTAACTTTCAATGTCACTTTGCTTACTTTAATACGGCTATGCTTCTAAATCCCTGACAATTTTTAGAGGGCAAAATAATATCTTCCTTTTATTAATTCTTTAACTTTTAGGATGACAGTCATTTCCACAAGGAGAATATTTAATAAAAAAATATATTATCCTGAATCCAAAACCTGTGTAGTCAGGAGTAGCAAAAGGTAAAAAGAGTCAGCTGTTCCAGGCTCCTTACTAATTTGTGTGCTGTCACTTGCTTCTATTGCTTCTTTAGGATTTCAGCACACACTAAAGTAGCAAGGCAAAAAAATAAAAAATAAAAAAAATAAAAAATTACAGCATCTGGGCATTCAACGAAAGCTCACATGCTGTCATTAAAACTGAACCACCTTCTGAAAAAGATTTGCTTAAGTCAACTATTTTTTTAGTTTGGTTGATTATTTTGGCTCTTGCAAATTTGTTTCAAACAATATGTACAATCATTAACAGTGTGAGGTGACATACTTATTGTTGTTGTTTTCCACAAGATAGAAACAAAGTGCACTTATTACATGAGGTGATCATGGGTTTCTACTGAACTGACCTTTTTACTGTAACTTTATGTAACAGTTTCATAATGATTGTTCTTTCCTGATCTTTAAGCTTAACTACAAAACCAATTTTCTTAAGAGGGAGAAAAAAGTAATCAGTAAAACTGTACATCTGCCAACTCGGTATGAACTAAATTTCTTTTCCAATTAAAATGCGATGCCTCTTACATTTCTTCAGATGAGAAAAGTGGTGGTAGGAATAAGTTCCACTGACAAGTAAAATTGAGAAAATATGACTTAATTAACAAGACATTTTTCACCCTAAGAATCCTTACCTGGAGTCACAAACCAATAGAATGATGACATATTAAATTTTATATTTAGATAAATATTAACAAACGAATGCTGCAGATCTTCTTAGAGCAAAATATGGATTAACTTCAGAGAGAGAGAAAGAGAGAGAGAGAGACTTCTTCAAGAACTGTACAGATTAGTGTGCACCACCCTTCTGAATTTTTCCGAGACATTCATTTTTGTCAACTTGGACGTCTCAGGTCCCTGTCTTCTCCCTACTTAGAAGAAATAATCTATTGCATCATAATGCTATAAAAAATCATATTACATTGCTTAAAAATCTCAATGGAAACTTACTGACATTTTGACAATTTTAGAAGAAGTTCATGTTAGGATGAAATTCCTTAGACTGATTTATATGTTATTTGCCTCAATAGAAAGTAAGTTCCCTTTCTCTGTTGTAGGTGGGCACAGCCTGTTTGGAGAATCATTCTCTCTTTTTAATGTTTGCTATACTTTATTTTTTGTCTTTGTAAAAATGAATGACAGGCAATACTGTATTCTAATTAGGTGAAATTCCAAAGGCAAGTCCATGGACCGAATGAATGCTTGTTGCTTTAGTACCTTATCCATTTAAAATAATTTTCTAGGTGTACCTATTTTCTCTCTTTTCATACATTTCATTATCCTGATCTTCCACTTTGTAAATCTTATTTAAGGAAATAGCTACCTTTTTGGTTATAAAGGATCTCATAATAGTTACTCAGTATTGCTACTATACCCTGATCCTTCTGGCTTACTCTCTTGAATTACCGATGAATCTTTTAGGACCTAATCAGCTTTTTCTTAATTTGTCTATGTGACTACATATGGAGGACACTGTTATTTAGCTGCAAATTGTATTCTTCATCATAATGCATCTTTTCATATTCTTAAATGCAACAAGTAATGGGATTTATATTGTTTTTATTCAGGCAAAATTGTCATTATACTTTCCATTTTACACATAATTATCTCATTCTTGATTTTCTTTTTTAACTACACAACATTTAAGTCATTTATGATTTATTGAACAAGCTGCTCATTTGAGAGTCACAAAGAATTAAAATGAATCAGTAAAATTTGGAAATGTTAGCCTTTTACAATTAGTAAGTACGTTGCAAAGTAGGAAAACTACAATCTTCTGTTTACTCTGAAACATTTTAGAACATCATAAGCAACTTAACAATTTTGGACAAAAAATAAAACGATTTTCAATACAGAAATACAGATCTGTTTCTTTACTATCCTTTGTTTACTGTAGTATGTGATTCCCTTTTTTTTTCTTCAAGATTTGTTTACTTATTGTGTAGATAGAATGGGGAAAGAAAAGAGTGTGGATAGCAGATTAAGAGTACCTGTATTTCAGTGCAGACATGGGACAGATAAAAGAAAGTAAACAAAGTACACCTAGGATTTAGAACTTCATTAGGATTCAATGGGCTCTAGGTTCAAAAGTCCCACTAAAGAATTCTAGGCGATACTCATGTGCACTTTGTTTACTTTCTTTCTGGCTTCCTCCCCTCCACTCTCTACTCCTCTAAGGGCAAGGCTGTACCAGAGAACATTAACTACTCTACTTAAAAAGAAGGGTGGTGCTGGAAGAAGAAATCACAAGGGAAGTTAGGTAATATTTTGAGATAAGATAACAAAATGAAGATATGTATCCTGAAATATAGGCAAAAATGATAAAGGAGTGCTTAGAAGTAAATTTATAGCTGTGGGCATCTAAAGAAGAAAAGAAGGAATAACCTAAACTTCCATCTTAAGACATCAGAAGTGAAAACAAACTAAAAGCAAGCAGAAGGGAAAAAATAAAGATTAAGGCAGAAATTAATGAAATAGGGAATAGATAAACACAAATTTTTTAAGAACCCCACAGAAGTTGGCTCTTTAAAGAGATTTTAAAAATTGACAAATCTTTATGTAGACTGACCAAGGAAAAATATAGAAAATTCAAATTATGGATATGAGGAATGAAAAGGGAGAGATTACTACCAACCATACAGAGATAACAAGGATTATAAGATAATACTATAAACAATTGGATACCAACCACTTAGATGACTCAAAGGAAAAGGACAAATTCCTAGGAAGATGCAAACTACTAAAACTTCCTTAAGGTGAAATGGAATATCTGAATAGTTCTATAAAAGATATTAAATTAGAAATTAGAAAACTTTCACAAAGAGAAGCCCAGGCCCAGATAGTTTAACTGGCAAACTCCACCAAACATTAAATGAGAATTTCTTCTAATTCTTTTCATACACTGCAAAAAAGTAAAATAGAAAGGAACACTTCTTAACTCATTCTATAAGGCCAGTGTGTTACTCTTTAATATCAAACCATTTCAAAATGTACTTATGCAACTACTGTATGCAAGGCAATGAGATTCTTTATAATAATTAGATCATTGAAAAATAGTTGGGAATTTAGAAACAAACCCTCCTATTTATACTTAATGGTTTTTTTTTAACAGAGATGCCAAGGTAATTAAATGGGTAAATAATTCAACAAG
>PITA01008491.1:0-84097 GCA_004023965.1 Spilogale gracilis | reverse complement strand
TAAGTAAACTCTTACCCCCATTGTGGGGCTTGAACTCCTGACTTGGAGATCAAGAGTCACATGCTCCACTGACTGAGTTAGCCAGGCACCCCACATTTATTTATTTATTTGCTTATTTGCTTGCTTGTTTATTTATTGTAAACTTTACCCCTAATGTGGGGCTTGAACTTACAACTCTAAGAGTCACAGACTGATTCCTTTTAACTTAAGTTAGAAATAATGATTGTTCCATGAAGATTCTCATACATTAAGTTTGAGGATGTTTTTAGCTCTAGTGGGAAGGCGGGAAATTGATAAAGATAGAAGTGTTGGCCTGCTCATGAGTCTTGCTTGTCTGCTCATTCCAGTTAGAATTTTACCTGTTTGAGCACTTTATTCATGTGGATAGGTAATAAAATATTATTTTAAAATTAAGGAACACAATAAGAAAGCTTTACTGGGTAGAATTTAAAATGATAATTAGAATAAATGGATATATTTTTTCAGGGTTTTTTAAAAGTAAAATTTGGGGACATTCCTGGGTGGCATAGTCAGTTAAGCATCTAACTCTTTTTTTTTTAAAGATTTTATTTATTTGACAGAGAGGGAACACAGGCAGGGGGAGTGAGAGAGGGAGAAGCAGGCTTCCTGCCGAGCAGGGAGCCCGATGTGGGACTCGATCCCGGGTCTCCGGGATCATGACCTGAGCCGAAGGCAGTTGCTTAACCAACTGAGCCACCCAGGCGCCCCAAGCATCTAACTCTTGATTTAGGCCCAGGTCATGATCTCAGGGTCGTGAGATCGGGCCCCCTGTGGCGCTTTGCACTTGGTGCAAAGTCTGCTTGAGATTCCCTCTCTCTTTCTTTTCCTCTCCCTCTGCTCCTTCCCCTGCTAGTGTGCTCTCTCTATATATTAAGTAAATAAAATCTTAAAAAAATAATAAAATTTTTGTCTTTTCACTTATAGGTAAAAAGCGCAGACTCACCATTATTGAATGTGGATGTGACATTAACATGATGATTGATCTGGCTAAAGTGGCAGATTTGGTAAGTCAGTAGGAGCAGTGTGAATTTCTGATGAGGATTTAACAGCAGTGTGGTAGATTATCTCATGCTGAAGGAAAGAAAGGCTTTTTATTAAAGGAATGGTGAATATAATCAGGGGTACCGTAGATAGACGTGTTTGAACTGATGATGATGACAATATTGTTCTAATAAAAATGGAATAGGCACAGTGAAATGAAGTCTCAAATCTAAAAGCAAATTATAGAAAAACCTTTAGCAAACACAGTTAATTAAGATATACATACATACAGGCATACAAATATGTAAGTAGTAAGACCATTTCTTGAACACTTTCTAGGCAATGTGCTAACAGCTTTCTAGAAGTATAGTTCATCAAATCCCACAGTATGCCTTAGAGGTAAGTAGGTATTATCTCCAGTTTACATAGGATGAAATTGAGGCCCTAGAAGTTAAATTGTTTGTCTGAGGATGGGAACTCTGCTCTTGGTGGCGTCAGAAGCTCTAGTTCTTAATGATTATGACCTAATAAGTACATGAATTGCCTTTGAGAAGTTGTCGGAGTTTATAATAGAAAATCTAGACAGTACACAGCATATGGAAATTGTGCAACTTTGATTGCCTTTAATGGTAATGTTCACTAATTACATTTTAAATTAACAAAAATAAATCTAAGAAAAAAATAAAGCCATATCGATTAGGAAGAATAGGGTAACAGAGGCTGTTTTTTTGTTTGTTTTTTGGTTCAGCAATTTCTGGAAAGCTGTCTGGAAAGCTAAAATATAAAATGAAAAGTAATTTCATGTAGATGTTATAGCTGTGCCATTCTAATATCAGAAAACTCAATGCCATTCCAGTTTTGAACATGTAATGCTACTATTAATAAAAATGTGTCATTGTCAACATTAAGTAGTATAAACTAATGTTTTTGAAATGATTAAAATAGTTTAGCATATGAGTAATTGGTTTCTTTTTGATGTAAAATATACCAAGTTCCTAATTTTAAAAGCAAAGCTAGATTAAGAAAGCTGTCTTTCATATATATCTTTTTAAGACTTAAAAAGGAACCCACGCATTTGGTAAAATATTCAAACTGTATTACAGAGTACAATGTATGTTTTCTTTCCCTGCTCTGACGCCCAGTCTCTCAGTTTCCCTCAACGCAATATCCTAGATATGTATACACATACACATAAAACCCTTTTAAAGCATACACTATTTATTATTACATACTGTTCTGTACTTTGCTTTTTTTTCACTCAATATGTTTTAAAAGTATATATGTACTATAGCTCAGCCTTGTTCTTTTTAAGTATTTTGTTGCATGTACCATAATTTTTTAACTTTTTACAGAATGTTGATTGCTTTGCTCTGGGTTGTCATAAAGCCTAGTCAGAGCAAAGGCATGTACATACATGTATTTGTGTGTATGTGTATGTGTATACTTTGAAGGAATAATACAGTCCTCATTTATTTTTAGTTGACAAGACTGTCAGCTAAGGGGCTCTTGCTATCTATTCTTCTGATCCTACAATGAAGTACTTGCCTCTTGGCACTCAAGAGGTGTCAGAAGGGATATAGGGCTATTCCAGTGCCAGCCCTCTCATCTTTAGCCTATTCAGTGGCATGGAAGAACTCTGCATGCCAGCTTGGCCCTGGTTTGCAGTGGCAGCTGTGCTTTCTTGCAGAGTTCATTGGCCCACCTTCATGTATTTTTGTGGTTTAGGATTATGAATATTGCTTAATTTAGCCAAAGATAAGTGTTTCTGTTTCTATGTGTGTGTGTGTGTTTTAATGAGCTACAGAAAGATGAGAATAGAGATGTCTTTAATTTATTAAAAGTAGAAGTATCCAGAAATCAATTCTGAAATTATTTTATGTGTTGGAAGAGTCAAAAATTTTAAAAATAGGTATTACATGCTTATATTTTCTTATAGATTATATTTTCTTATAGATTAGCACTCCTAACTTTTTGGCTCAATTTTAAAGTGGTAGCTTTTTTTTTTTCCTGAGCAATTTTATGTTACAAATTAATGTATAAAATAGAACTTTCCTACTATATACCTCTCAGCAAAAACTGTTTTTTTCCCCTGTGAGATGTTGGAAACAAAAATGTTCAGTTTTCTTACATTTTTGATACTTTTTTTTTTTTTTAAGATTTTATTTATTTGACAGAGAGAAACGCAGCCAGAGAGGGAACACAAGCAGGGGGAGTGAGAGAGGGAGAAGCAGGCTTCCCGCCAAGCAGGAAGCCCGATGTGGGACTTGATCCGGGTCTCCAGGATCATGACCTGAGCTGAAGGCAGTCACCCAACCAACTGAGCCACCCAGGCGCCCCCATTTTTGATACTTTTGATTACCACTTCATCCCATTTTTTGGATGTCAGAGATCTGTTATGTGGTTTTCTTTTTAGAGACTTGTTATTTGGCCTAAAAATACCTAATAAAAATTTTTAATTCCTGAAATGAGGACCTTCCCTGTGAGGGCCAAATTAGACCCAGCTTTTTCTGAGTTATTTCTAAACATCCAAATTCTTGAAGTGGAAATTTATATTGTGGTGAGTATTGTCTTAAGGCCTTTTAGAGAAAGTGAAAGGGTGGTGCTTTTTCTATAATGGTGATCCCTAAGTAATCATTTGATTTAGTCCAGAATAGGAGTTGGCAAACTTTTTCTGTGAAGTGAATACCTTAAGCTTTGTGGGTCATAGTTTCTTTTGCAACTGCTTAACTTTGTTGTTGTAGTGCAAACACAGGTGTAGACCATACCTAAATAAATTAATATGGCTGTGTTCTAGTAAAATTTTAGTTATAAAACAGGTCATGGGCCAGATTTGGCTCAAGGACCATAGTTTGCTTATGGTCTCTTTTGTGTAGCTTCTTTGAGTAATTATGTTTTCTGTTTTCAAGGTTCTTATGCTTATAGATGCCAGCTTTGGGTTTGAAATGGAAACGTTTGAATTTCTAAACATCTGTCAAGTACATGGCTTTCCCAAAATTATGGGCGTTCTCACGCACTTAGATTCCTTCAAGTATAATAAGCAACTAAAGAAGACAAAGAAGCGATTAAAACACAGGTTCTGGACAGAAGTCTACCCGGTAGGAAGAGAATTAATTATTAAGTACTAACACTGTAATTTTTAAAAAGATAGGTGGAGTACGAGAGATTAATAAACAAAGGACTCACCTTTGGCGTTTCTTTTATATATCTGTTCATTGTCTCTGGAATATTTCCTCAAAATAGTCTGTACTTCAGAACTCTTGATGTGTCTCATTTGTCTCTGTAGCCCTCCAGCACCAGGCAGAACCTGGCTCTAAGTGTTTTAGATTTGTGATTATTTAATAGGGTTTGTCCGAAGTTTCTGCTAGCTACAGGACCAGGAAATATAGTGCACACATACTGCCCCTCCACTCTCCCCAGTGTACTGCTATGGCCCACTGGTCATAGAATTATTTTCTCTGCCCAGGAGCCTCACTGTCCTCTCTGTGCAGTACTCTAGACAGATGCCACTGCTTGAGAGCAGTCTTTTTTTTTTTTAAGGTTTTCTTTATTTTATTTATTTGACAGAAACACAGCTAGAGAGGGAACACAAGCAGGGGGAGTGAGAAAGGGAGAAGCAGCCTTTCTGTGGAGCAGGGGCTTGATCTTGGGACCCAGGGATCATGTCCTGAGCTGAAGGCAGAGCCACATAGGCACCCAGTTTTTTTTTTGTTTTGTTTTGTTTTTTAAGATTTTATTTATTTGACAGAAGGAAACACGGCAAGAGAGAGAATGTAAGCAGAGGGAGTGAGAGAGGGAGAAGCAGGCTTCTTGCAGATCAGGGAGCCCGATGTGGGGCTTGATCCCAGGACCTTAGGATCATGACCTGAGCCGAAGGCAGACACTTAATGGCTGAGCCACCCAGGCGCCCTGGAGAGCAGTCTTGAAGCTAAACGTATCTTTACTTCTGCCTCTACTAAGCCCCAACAAGTTGAGTACTGAAAGAAGGCAGAGAAGTTTGGGATGCATTGATAAATGGTTTGCTAGAAGTCTCCCTTAGGATTGCTTCTTATTTAGAGGTCTTTATTTTGATGTAGTATTGACAAGAATTTAATTGAAATTTAATTTTTTGCTTTTTTAATGTTTAGGGTGCCAAGCTGTTCTACCTTTCTGGAATGGTACATGGAGAATATCAAAACCAAGAAATTCACAATCTGGGCCGTTTTATTACAGTTATGAAGTTTAGGCCTCTTACATGGCAAACCTCTCATCCTTATATCCTAGCAGACAGGTAAAAAGTACATGTAAAGTTTTTCTTTCTGGATTGTATATTTCAAAGCTGCAAAGGTCAGAAAAAGAACAGGAATAGAGCTTATTTTGTGCTTATTTTTTAATAGTAAGGGAGAAATGTAGTTAGTGGAGAACATCTACTTCTTTGTATCATTTCCTAAAGATGCTATGGCTTCAGGAGTAAAGTATGAAATGTTTAGGAAAGTGTGAGGGTTTTGAAGCATTTAAAGCTACATGGTATGGTCCTGTCCTGCTTTTTCAACCTTAATCTTCAGTGATAACTGTCTTTGGACCATGGTGTTGTAGTCACCCAGATGTGCTCTCGTGGTTTCTTTATGTTTTTTTCCACATTGTTTTCTCAGCCTGGAATCCCTTTCTCTACTTGCCAGAATCCAGGGCACACCAAAAACCCAGATCAAAGCTTACTTCTCTTCCTTAAAGGGTTTTTCTGGCTATGTTTTCATCTTTTCCATAACTCCAGGTGCACGTTATTTCCCATTTCTGGTATGTTACTCACAGAATGTATGTTATGGAGAGCTTAAGAGCAGTGCAGTCATGTGTTTGCTTCTTTTCCTCTGGTAGATGGTGAACTGCACTTACTTATTTCTCTATTTCTTGTAATTTCCTAAACATGTCTACTAAACTAGTGAATTTGATCAGTCTTTGACACGTGAAGGGAGGTACAAAAACTTTGACATTTATTTCTGCCATATGATCGGGTTTTATTTTTCTAGGATGGAAGATTTGACAAACCCAGAAGATATTCGAACAAATATCAAGTGTGACCGAAAGGTGTCTCTTTATGGTTATTTAAGAGGAGCACACTTGAAAAATAAAAGCCAAATTCACATGCCAGGTATCCTTTTGTTGTAAAATGTACCAAATTTGTAGAACTCTTGGGATGAGTTACTTCATTTCTCAGGAAAATTGAAAAATGGCCAAATAAGATAGAGCCACATTGCCAGAAGTTTTAAGACCAACTCAGCTCTGCCTCGGCTAGCAAACGTGTTGAGTTGACTAAATCCCCTCTGCTCTGATGATGTTGGTTAGCAAGAGTGGCAGAGTACTAGTAACAAACAGTATCCTTGTGGTTGAAGCCTTCCAACTGTGGGCTGTTCTTATTGACAGCTGTACACTAACAGCTGAAGCCATCTTCCTCTTTCTGTCTTCCAGGTGTAGGAGATTTTGCTGTGAGTGATGTCAGTTTTCTCCCGGACCCCTGTGCACTTCCTGAACAACAAAAGAAGCGCTGCTTAAATGAGAAGGAGAAGTTGGTTTATGCACCTCTCTCTGGAGTTGGTGGTGTCCTGTATGACAAAGATGCTGTCTATGTCGATCTTGGTGGCAGCCATGGCTTCCAGGAATCGGTAAGAAGAAAGTTACAGGAAGTGATGTAGTCAGCTTTTATATACTGAAGCTTTTAAATCTTTATTTGTATTTATGGTAAATGCTACAGTGTATATTGTAGATATACAGAATACTTAATTGCACCAAGCAGAAACTAAAAGTCATGTTCTGCATTCTGTTGCCAGGACACACAGAACACTAGGTCTTCTAGTGTGAACACTGCAAGCAGTTCGGTGCTTGTACTTCCTGTCTCTCTTTACATAAGCACACCTCATTTTGTTGTGCTTTGCTTTATTGCATTTCACCAATATTGCCTTTTTTACAAATTGAAGGCTTGTGGCAACCCTATGTTGAACAAGTCTGTCTGTACCTTTTTTCCAGCAGTATTTGCTCACTTTTTGTCTCTGTGTCACATTATGTTAATTCTAACAATATTTCAAATGTTTTCATTATTATATTTATTATAGTTTCTGTCATGTGATTATCACTCACTGAAAGTTCAAATAATGATTAGCATTTTTAGCAGTAAAGTATTTTTTAATTAAGGTATGTGCATTTTTTTAGATATGCTGTTGCACACTTAATAGATTATAGTATAGTATCAACATAACTTTTATATGCACTGGGAAACCAAAAAACTTATTTGACTTGCTTTATTGTAGTGGTTTAGAACCAAACCCCCAATATCTCTGACGTATGCCAATGTAATGTCATTTTTGTTTTTGTCCCTAAACATACCCATATTTATCTAGATTATGTATATTTAGGTTATTACATATTACATGTAAATACCGTGTATTTGTATACATATAGATGGTCTTTGTGTGAGAGTGAGGTAATTTTTTTTTTAAAGACTATTTATTTGAAAGAGAGAGAGAGGGCTAGAGAGAGCATGAGAGAGAGGGCATAAGCAGTGGGGAAGGGCAGAGGGAGAAGCAGGCTTCCCTCCAAGCCTGATAACAGGGCTTGATCTGAGGATCCCAGGATTATGACCTGAGCCGAAGGCAAACAATTAACCAACTGAGCCACACAGGTGTACCCCATATTTTATTTCATTTTTTATTTTTTTAAATGGGCTCCACACCCAGTGCAGAGCCCAACATGGGGCTTGAACTCACAACTCTGAGGTTAAGACCTGAACTGAGATCAAGAGTTGGATACTTAACCGACTGAGTCACCTAGGCGCCCCATAATATATATATATATTTTTTAAGATTTTACTTATTTGACAGAAACACAGCTAGAGAGGGAACACAAGCAGGGGGAGTGAGAGAGGGAGAAGCAGGCTTCCCACCCAGCAGGGAGCCTGATGTGGGGCTCAATCCCAGAACTCTGGGATCATGACCTGAGCTGAAGGCTTAATGATTGAGCCACCGAGGTGCCCCCCCATAATATTTCTTTGTGTTTTTTTTTTTTTAAGATTTTATTTATTTATTTGATACAGAGAGATCACAAGTAGGCAGAGAGGCAGACAGAGAAAGGGGGGAAGCAGGCTCCCTGCTGAGCAGAGAGCCTGATGTGGAGCTTGATCCCAGGACCCTGAGATCATGACCTGAGCCAAAGATAGAGGCTTAACCCTCTGAGCCACCTGGGCGCCCCACCCCACATAGTATTTCTTATATGGGTTCCAACTTTAAATGCTCTTGCAACTTTTGGAGGCTACCTAAGAATATGTGATTCCATTGTTCCCTGTTAGTATTTTTAGAGTTGCTTCAGTCTTTTTTACAGCTGTGTGGTAATTCATTATCTGCATAAATCTTATTTATTGAACCAACCCTTGGAAATCTGTGAGGAGGTTACACCTAGCTTCTCCTGCAGTTTTGGTCACTGGAGGGTATCTTTCTATGCAGTAAATTCCTTGAAGTGAAAATTTTGAATCAGAGGCAGCAGAATTTTATCAAATGAACCCCAGGTTTTCATTTCTTTATTCTGCAGTGGAATTTTATTGGGCAAACTAAATGTTTTGTGTAGAATTGGCACCTAAGGTTTTCCTAGCTAAGTATTTAGGTTACCAAGTTGTATACTCCATGAATTTTGAAAAAGTTTAATAAGGCAAAGGTCAATTTTAGACTTTAAGATTTGTATTTTTATTTTTTTTGAGGCAGTAGGACGTGTTTTCAGGAACTATGTTTGGGATAAATTTGAGAAACTGGTTGAAGCCAGTATGTCTCTCTTCAGAATCCTTATGTGTTCCTCACTTTCCTTTCCTTGACAGGATGAGGTGAGGCCTACCCATGAACTGGTACAAAGTCTTATTTCCACCCATTCCACTATTGATGCCAAGATGGCTTCGAGTAGAGTGACTCTTTTTTCTGATTCCAAACCACTGGGGTCAGAGGATATAGATAATCAAGGGTAAGTTTGCCATTTTTTAATTTTTCATAAAAAAATATGTTACAGAAGATTATATCACCTATCGTTCTGCCATCAATACACATTTTGGTGGGATTCATTCAGGTTTTTGGGGGTGTTTTGCTTTGCTTTATTTATACATATGCTTTGAGAGCTTATCAGTTATGCAATCTTACATGGAGGTATTCTTGAAGTATGATATAGGATTCAGTTTTTATCAGACCCAGAATATTCCTCAGATATTACAAGTTGTTTTCTATAAGTTGCTTTTGGTTTCTTAGGAGACCTGAGGCCACTTGGCTTTTTTCAAGCGGCCAAATTACTAGTACAAGCAGAGTAAGGAAGCTTGTTCAGGTGCCTGTTGAGAAGCTACATATCTTGTCTCTTATTAAAGTTTTCCTTAGATTGTGTTGTAGTATGTCCTGGCTCAGTAGCCACTAATGTGTAGCTTATTTGAATTATTTTAATCTGGGTTGGGAATTTTTATATCTTATACATGGTGAGTATTTTGGTTTTACTTAGTAATTTTTGTGTGACTCCCAGTAAAAATCAGTCTGAAAATGATTGAAATGATCTAGTTTATAATTTATTATAAATGTAGACAAAGGAAAATTTTTTGGAAAAAATTGTCTGCTGCCCTCTAATTAGCAGATGGTATAGATGATAGTTTAGTATAGTATTCCATTTATTTATTTATTTATTTACTTACTTACTTACTTATTTGACAGAGAGAAACACAGCTAGAGAGGGAACACAAGTAGGGGGAGTGAGAGAGGGAGAAACAGGCCTCCCGTGGAGCAGGGAGCCCAATGTGGGGCTCGATTCCAGGACTCTGGGATCATGACCTGAGCCGAAGGCAATCGCTTAACCAACTGAGCCACCCAGGCACAGTATTCTTATGTTAACTGGCATTATTTTAATATCACTGTTGACTACTTGACTTTTTAAAAAATCCCATTTGTTATATTCCATTACTATCATTCTTTCTGATACCTCGATTGTCTCTTCAGTCTGTCTCCTGTGTCCTTTTGGTACTTCCCTATTAGCTTTTGAGCACTTCTTGGCTTTCTGACACAACAGGTTGCTTTGGATCTGGAATCAGTCATTTAAGGATCATCTATTTCAAGCTTGGAAACGATTAGTTTTCTAAAAAGATTGCTCAAATACTTCTTTTTTTTTTTTTTTTTTAAGATTTTTATTTATTTGACAGAGAGAAACAGAGCCAGAGAGGGAACACAAGCAGGGGGAGAGAGGGAGAAGCAGGCTTCCTGTCGAGCAGGGAGCCCGATGTGGGACTTGATCCCAGGTCTCCAGGATCATGACCTGAGCCGAAGGCAGTCACCTAACCAACTGAACCACCTAGGCATCCTTCAAATACTTCTTTAGAGCAGTTTTCCCTAACGTTAGACGTTTTATCTTTTTTTTTTTTAAGATTGTATTTATTTATTTGACAGAGAGAAACACAGCTAGAAAGGGAACACAAGCAGGATGAGTGAGAGAGGGAGAAGCAGACCTCCTGCTGAGCAGGCAGCCCGATGCGGGGCTCGATCCCGGGACTCCAGGATCATGACCTGAGCTGAAGGCAGACGCTTAATGACTGAGCCACCCAGGCGCCCCTCCTAATGTTAGACTTTTTGTTTTTCAAAGGTTACCTCTTTATTCTCTATAAGTTCTTTTGAAGAAAGGTGTTGGAGAACTGTGCATAAGTTTGCTTGGTATCTATTCTAGTATTTATCAAATCATTCCTTTCTGTGCTGTTATTTAAAACCATTCCTTGACATTATCTTCTGTTTGCCTAAGTGTTGACTTGCTATGTCTAGAGTAGCCAGTTACTGTACAAATTGAATTGTTTTACATTTACTTGGTAATATAGGCAGTGGATGCCAAAAGAGGAAAAGCAGATGGATTTGAAAACTGGTCGAGTGCGTCGGAAAGCCATTTTTGGAGATGAAGAAGATGAGTCTGGAGATAGTGATGATGAAGATGATGAAGAAATGTCTGAAGGCGACAGGTTGGCCCATAGCTCTAGTGATGATGACACAGAAGAGGAGGCGGATGCCGAAATGATGGGTACGGTGTTTGCGACGGGCAAAGGTGTCAAACGGCAGAGACTCGAGGAGATGGAAGAAGACCTCGAGGTGGATTTGCCAGCATTTGCTGACAGTGATGATGACCTTGAGAAGAGCTCAGGGGAAGAAGGAGAAGCAGAAGAAGCTGATGAAAGCAGTGAAGAAGAGGATTCCCCTACAGGAGGAAGGGGTCTTTCAGAATCTAAAGTTGTTGGAGATGGTAGTAATGTGGGACTTTTACAAACTAAGGGTTTGAGTAACAGTTTGAATGTGGAGAAGGCAACCTTCACCACTTCAGATTCAGGCCATTGCACAGCTGAAGAGGCATTTGCATCTGAAGATGAATCTGAAGAAAGCTCCTCTCTGAGTACAGAGGAAGAAGATTCAGAAAATGAAGAGGTTATTAGAAAAAAGTTTCCGAAGTCTTCTCAAGTGGCTGGTGATCAGAGACTGGGGTCAGAGGACTTTATTGATGAGACCAGTGATGTAGAAGACTTACTCAAAGAGGAAGAAGATTACAAGGAAGAAAACAGCTATTCCACAGAAACTTCTGGTATGCTTAAATTTAGTGTAACTGTTGTTATAAACTTGGCAGTGGAAATATTCTACAAGGAGAACGTATGCTTTTGGGAGCCTGCTGTTTTGGAGATTTTGTTAACTTCTCAAATATTGCACTCAGATGAGATTGGGTGCATTCAGGGTGGTATGGCTGCAGACTTGAATACTGCACTCAGAAGGATTTGGGGATGAATGAGCAGTGAATTTGAGGCAGAAAGGACAGATAAACACACTTAACTGATGTTGGTGTTGGTCTTTTCAGGCGCCCTCAAGTGGAAGGAAGACCTTTCCAGGAAGGCAGCTGAGGCTTTTCTGAGGCAGCAGCAAGCAACTCCAAACCTTCGAAAGCTTATTTATGGCACAGGTAAGAGAGCTCTGGTTCAGATCTAGAAACATTTTAGTTTCTTAGATCATTATATGTAGCAGATGTTTTTAATCATCAGCTTATGGGTTTGCCATAAAACTTTTGATGAGAATACTCCCATTAGGTCATTTTGTGTCTTCTATACAAAGTACTTCAGAATATTTTTTGGGTAGAATTTCGTGTCAGAAAAGAACAAAGTGGTGCATTTTATTTTATATCATGGCCCCCAGTTACTATGTGATTAGAACAAGGCCAAAGAAGTATATAGGAGTCAGGAGCATTGAATCGAAGGATTGGTGTGTACTGATTTCCATTCAGGTTTTACCTGAGTACTCTTAGTGATAAGAGACTGAGCAATCTCTAAGAGAAACTCTTTATGCTAATTAAAAGCTCTGCCTTTAAATGTCCATTTCTTTCTCTAGCCCCCAACATTCTGTCTCCTCACTGAATTCTTTGTCGCTGTCTTGTAAGGAGGGCCTAAGTCCTCCAGACACACTGAGCAGTAGTTCCCTGGCCTTTTCTCCATCTGTAGCTGATGTGCTCAGGGACATTGCCACACCTACCACAAACAGGGAACTGTAGTCCTAGGTCCTTCACAGTGAAGATTTGTTTTCATTTTTTCATCATGGTGGTCTCTTTAGTGACAGAGGATAATGAAGAAGAAGATGGTGACACCAGGGAAGAACTTGGAGGGTTGTTTCGTGTCAGCCAGCCTTCAAGAGAATGTAAGCACAAGCTTGACTCTTTGGACTGCTCCAGATTTCATGTGGAGGCACCCCATGATTGGGATTTAGAGGAGGTAAGGCTGAATATGAATTGTATATTTGACTTCTCAGACAATTAGGGAATTGTTCAAAAAAAAGATTATGTGATTTCAGTATTCCCTGCCTGTTATTAGCTTTTCATTTTTGTGAGATAATAGGACATCCTCCCAGATGCTGGACTGGATCCTAAGCAATAATGTGTTTTGAGTTTAGGCAGACTGTGTGCATGTGTTATGGGGAAATGGAAACTATGGATAGTAGTGTTAATCTTTATTTTGAAGGATTGCATATAAGTTTTCATATATTTGAAATATCTTGTGTTTTATAACTAGGATATACCTCATGTCTCTGAGTGAACATTTATAATTTCTACTATCTGTAAACAAAAAAATTCATGACACTGGTAAATCTTCCCCTGTTCACCACTCTTTGGTCATAGTGGAATTCATTGAGTTGTCAAACTTGCCAGGCTTAATCCCATCTTAGACCTCTTGCCCCTCAGTTTTCTCTTTTGGAATGTTCTGATGTTCTTAAGGCGGGCCTCTTTTGATCATTCAATTTTGGTTAAATATCACTCATCAGAGCGGCCTAATCACTATCATATTACTTAATTTAATTCACTGAGTAGCATTTATGCACTTTATGAGGTAGTATGTAACTTTATTTTTTGTAGTAAAACTTCATACAGATTATAGAAAACCACATAAAAACAACTGTTTTAGTTAGTGGATTACTAGGTGAGGACCCATGTAACCACTGTGTATCTGTCCTGGTTATAGTCCTGTCCTCCCTACAGAAGGAACCATGATTCTTATGGTAATCATTGTATACTTTTCTTCATAATTTCATCCTCTAAGTTTTTACATAGGTTAGTTTTATTAGATTTTTAGAGGGTTATTTTTCACTATGCCTTTTCAGACTTTTTTTTTTAATAAAGATTTTATTTATTTATTTGACAGAGATCACAGGTAGGCAGAGAGGCAGGCAGAGGAAGAGGGGGAAGCAGGCTCCCCGCTGAGCAGAGAGCCCAATGTGGGGCTTGATCCCAGGACCCTGAGATCATGACCTGAGCCAAAGGCAGAGGCTTTAACCCTCTGAGCCACCCAGGCACCTGCCTTTTTAGTCTCTTAATCTACAGTCCCATCCATCTCTCCTTTTTTTCCCCCTTATATTTTATTTGTTTAAGAAACTAAGTGTCTGATGTGGAGAGTTTCTCATATTCTGGTTTTTATGGATTGCATTGCATCCTTATTTGCAGTTTATCAGGCTCCTTTCTTCTGTATTTCCTGTAAAATGGTGCAGGGCAATACCAATAGAACTGTCTGTGATGTTGGAAATGATATATAGGTCATTGAGCTGTTCCATTGTGGCTACTTGTGTCTGTTGAGTACTTTAAGTATAGCTAGTGAGACAAAAGAACTAAATTTTCAATTTTATTTTAGTTTTATTTAATCTTAATTCATTAGAATTTAAAAAACCATGTAGTTACAGCTGCCCTATGGACAGCACATCTAGAAATTTGGTTAGATTTTGGTTTGATTTTTATTTTTGGGAAGACTGCTTCCTAGATGGTGCTGTTTATTCATCAGGAGGCATGTAAAATCATCTCAGGATGTTAGAATCTGTTGATCCTCAATGCCTAGATCCATTAACTTACTAAGAATGTAAAATGGTGAAATTCTCTTCACATTGCTCTTTATTTATTACCTGGAATGCCTCTATAAAGAAAAACTTCCCCTCATCTTCTCTTTGGTTATTTAGTTTCATATAAGCAGGATAAATACTTGATTCTTTTTATTAGTTTTCAGAATGATTCTCCAAATACGACTTTTTTTTAAAGTATCATTTTGAACTCATAGAATTTAGTATTGAATGTTTCTTTCCACTGAACTTATCCTTGGGGATACTCATGTCCTATTTCTGGCCAGTGGGAATCTCTTTAAGCTGGTTCCTAAATTCTTTTGACTTGATTCTAATAGTCTTTGATTGCTTCTTTGCCATCTGATATGATGAGGTATCCCAAGATCATCCTCTATGTTTCTAAAGCCAGACTTGGAAGCAGCCATACAAAGTCCTGATTTCTTTTAGTACAAATGGTATTTCAGCATCACAGTCTAGGCATAGGAATACACACTGCTGTGAATTGGTCATTGTTTTTAGGACTTTCATTGACCAGGGCTAGAATTCATACAGTTATTTCCAATTCAGATTCAGAACTGCAGAGTTCTTATTAACTTCTTTTATTTTATATTTATATCTCTGTTTTTTCACTGGGGACTTAATTCTGTTTGTCTCTGAAGATGATGAAATTAGAAGAGTGTATAATCACTCATTTCCTTTACCCTACTCATGTACAAAATAGTGTCAGAATAGCATTACACATGTTACTATTAGTAGGATTACTGAAAACTGAGTTTTTTTTCCTACTCATGTGTTCCTCCATTTCTCTTTTCAAAAGTGGGTACACAGGTTTACATTCCCACCAGCAGTGTATGAGGCTTCTGATTTCTCTGTATTCTCACCAACACTTGTTATTAGCTTTTATTGTTATTATTATTATTATTGCCATTCTGTTGTGTGAAGTAGTACCTCATTTTAGTTTTGATTTGCCTTTCTCTGATAGCTAATGATATTGGGCATCTTTTCATGTGCTTATTGGCCATTTGAAGAAATGTCTATCCATATGGTTTGCCCATTTAAAAAATTGTGGGGTTTTTTGATCATTGATTTGTGAGAGTCGTTTATATCCAATTCAGTTTGTCAGATACATGATTTATAAATGTTTTCTCCCATTCTGTAGGTTGTCTTTTCTGTACCCTTTAAAGTGCAAAATTAAACTTTGTTTTTAAAAGATTTTATTTATGTATTAGCACGTGAGAGAGAGCACAAGTGTGGTTGGGGGCTGGAGGGCAGAGAAAGAGGAATAAGCAGGCTCCCGCTGAGCAGGGAACCCCATTGCGGGGCTTGATCCCAGGACCCTGCATGATGGCGCGAGCCAAAGGCAAATGTTTAACTGACTGAGCCACCCACATGCCCCAATAAAGTTCTAAATTTTAATGAGGTTTAACTTATTTATATTTCTGTTGTTTATGTGTTTGGTATCATATCTAAGAAACCGTTGCCAAATCTGAGATCATGAAGCTTCACGCCTATGTTTTTATCTAATAGTTGTATAGTTTAGTTCTTACATTTAGGTCATTAATCCATTTCAAGTTAATTTTACTATTTGGTATGAGGTGTAAGTTCCACTTCCTTCTTTTGCCTGTAGATATCCAATTGTTCTAGCACCATTTGTTGAAAAGACACTTCTCTCCTCATTGCCTTGTTTTGGCACCCTGCATGAAAATCACTTGACCATAGATACATGGGTTTATTTATGGACGCTTAGTTATATTTCACTGATATATCTTTCTTTATGCTAATACCTTACTCTTTGATTACAATTGCTTTGTAGTAAGTTTTGAAATTGGAAAATACGAGTCCTCTTGCTTTGTTCTTTTTTAAGATTGTTTTACCTATATGGATGCCTTGGTTTTTCTATATTATAGGATCAGTGTTTTCATTTCTACAAAGAAGCCAGTTGGGATTTTAATAGGGATTGTGTTGAATCTGTAGGTCACTTTGAATGGTATTGATACCTTGACAATATTAAGTCTTCTGTTCCATTAATATGGGATGCCTTTCCTTATATTTAGCTCTTTAATTTCTTTCAAGAATATTTTGTAGTTATCAGAGTGTAATCTTTACACTTCTTTTATTGAGTTTATTTCTAGTACTTTATTGTTTTCAATGCCGCTGTTAAAAGGAACCTTTTCTCTATTTCATATTTGGATTGTTTTTAGTGCATAGAAATAAAATTTATTGTTGTATATTGATCTGGTATTTTGCAACCTTGCTAAACTCATTTATTCTGAAAGTTTTTCAGTGGATCCCTAAGATTTTCTCTATACAAGACCATATCATTTATGAGTAGAGATAGTTTTCCTTTCTAAACTAAATGACTTTATTTCAATTTCTTGCCTAATTGTCCTGGCCAAAACAGTTAGTACGGTGTTGAATGGAAGTGGTGAGAGGAGACAGCCTTGCCTTATTCCTGATCTTAGGGGGAAAGTTCTCAATTTTAACCATTTATTATGATGCTAGCTGTGGGTTTTTTATGGATGCTGTATATCAGACTGAGAAAGTTCCCTTCTACTCCTGGTTTGTTCAGTGTTTTTATCATGGAGGGTCTATTTTTAAATTTTTTTGGTCTTTGGTTTCCCTAAGTCAGTTGTTAATCTTCAGAAAGTAAGGATTTTCTTCTAACAGCTTGCCATCCTCAGTGCCTACGAAACTTGTTGGCATAGAGTGGATGTTCAGTAAATAGTGAGTGATTATAGGCATGAAGAAATGAGTAAATGAACGGATTTGCTTTTGCATCCATTGTAATCATGCTATTATCCTCAAAGCTACTCTTTGAGAGTGAGGTTGTATATGAAAAACATGATTCTTGACCAAAGTGTGATTGAGGTGACAGCCAGGACCTATCTGAAGATTTTAAAGCCTTGGCAGGGAATGACATGTGCTGTCTTACCTCAGTTTCCCCAGGAAAGAGATTCTGAAACAGAGAGTTGTGTACAAGGTTTTACTGTATTTAAGAGGGGTTCCAAGCATCTGCTATGTGTATATACTAGGTGATTTAGCAGTTCTGAGATTGGAAACCTCATCAGTACTTTTTGCCCTGTTGTGCTTATCCAGGGCATTTAGCCTTTGTCAGAATATTATCATTGGCCAAGTAATTAAATTTTCAAATAGCCACAATAAGTCAGGATTAATAATAAAACCAACTTTCTAAATGCTGTCTAACTGCATTGCCTTAGGAATACTAATAACCTTTGAAAATCAGTTGCTTTAGTAAATATCTGTTTACTAATGAGGTCAGTGAGCTAATAGTACCTCCCCATCCACTGCTTAATGTAATGACATTTAAGTTATCTCTCTGGTTATACTGTCTATATCAAAGATTAACATAACCTCATATGTCTTCTTGGAACAAGAATTTCCAAAAAAAAAAAAAAAAAATGTGTCCTAAAAAGTATTTAAAGGTAAATTGTCACCAGTACTGTTTTCTTAATTTCAGTTGTTTTGTTGAATGATTGGAGTATGTCAACTAAATGATGATTTTTCTATGTAAGGTAATGAACAGTATCAGGGATTGCTTCGTGACTGGGAAGTGGGAAGAGGATAAAGATGCAGCCAAGATTTTAGCAGAAGATGGTAAGTAAAGGGCCGTATTTTTCAGAGAAGACTGTCTTTTCTATATTTTATTCCATACCTTTAAAAGTTGGAAATAATAGGCAAATGTGAAATGCTTTGGGGGAACACTGACAGGAGTTCATGGGTAATATTCTGGTTCCTCTTTTTATGGTGATCTTATTTTCTTCCCCTGTTTAACTGACTTATTAGATATGGTCCTTAAAGAGAAGTGGGAGGCTTTCCATAAATTTTATCATGTGTTTGTTCAAAATGGATTTTTGTGTGTGTGAAAAATAAACTCAAATAACATATTTTTCTTTTTAATATGAAGGTAGAATTCTCTGTAGAATATCTAGAATAAAAAGTCATACTAGGGGTGCCTGGGTGGTTTAGTGAGTTAAGTGTCTGCCTTTGCCTCAGGTCGTAATCTCAGGGTCCTGGGATCGAGCCCCACATTGGGCTCCGTGCTCAGTGGGGAATCTGCTTCTCCCTCTCCTGCTGCGCCTCCACTCCCACTCATACACTCAGTCTCTGTCAAATGAATAAATAAAATATTTATAAAAAAAAAGTCATACCATAACCTCTGACATCTGTTAAAAAACCTTTGTTATTTTTTTGAGGTTATTTACTTCCAGTCATTTTACAAATTTTTAAATTTCTACTTATAATCATACACATCATTAAATTTTTTCAGAGGTTTCATGTTTACAATTTAATTCTGTCATATCGTATTTCTATTCACAGTTTTTCATTTAAGCAATTTACCTTGTCCATATTATAAGTAACTGCACTGGAGCACTTTGAAATAACTCTTGGATCACATTTTTTATTTTCAAAAGTTAGATTCATAGAAGTTAAAATTGTTGAGTCATTTTTAAAACTGCCAAAATGTTTTTCAGAAAGTCATTCTTGTGTTCCCATAAGCAGTGTATCCTAGTACTTACATTTTACTGCTTTCATTCAGTATTAATACTGCCCATAAAAAAATGTTATTTTTGGCAATTTGATAGATGAAAATTATTTCTTATATTTATAACTGGCATTCTTTCACCATTTACATTTAAGGTACTTATTGATATGTATTTGTGTAAGTCTGATATTTTACTATTTTGTTGTTTGTTTACTCCAATTCTAATTCTTCTGTCTTCTTCTGTTTTCATTTTCTTTCTTCTATCTTGATATGTTACAGTGTTTTTGAGTGTCTCTTTGTCTAGTTTTTGTAGTCGTTGTTCATTGTAATATAGCAGCCTACTGGTGCCAGTATTTTATCATTTTGAGTAACATGTGAAAACTTTTCTTCCATTTTGGTCCCTTTATCTTTCCCACTGTTAAATATTATTGGTTTGTGTATTAGATAGTGCTATAATTTTTTTTCATCATTCCAATACAATTTTAAAAACTCATAAGAAAAAGGCTATTTATTGTTCGTATCCATATTTCTGGTCTTTTTTTTGTTTCTTTTTTTCCCAGTGGTCCCAGATTTCATCTTTTATAATTTAATCACTGCTTAAGAACTTTCTTTAGCTTTTTTTTTTTTTAAGATTTTATTTATTAGAGAGAGTGCGTAGATTGGGGGTGCAGAGGAAGGGGAGAGGGAGAAGCAGACCTCCCTGCTGAACAGAGAGACCAATGCGGGACTTGATCCTAGGACCAACCCTGGGATGATGATCTGAGCTGAAGTTAGATACTTAATCAACTGAGCCACCCAGGTGCCCCACGTTAGCCATTTTTTAAGAGTAGTTATGTTAGTGACAGATTCCTGTAGTTGTTTTCCATCTGTGATTGTCTTTCTTTCCAACCCATCATTTCTGAAGGATAGTTTCACTGGATATAAAATTCATAGCTGACAGTTCTTTCCTTTAGCACATGAAAAATGTACCACTTCTTTCTTACCTCTGATTCAATGCACTGTCATTTGAATTGATGTGAATCTGTCATTTCTTTCTGGCTGCTCTCAAGATTGCTTGTTGGGTTTACTCTGTTTGAAATTTGCTCAGCTTCTTGAATCTGTTAAATTTATGTCTTTTACCAAATTTGGGAAGCTTCACTCATTATTACTTTCAATTCAGGTAACCTTGTAAGATCATATAAATGGTGGATCTTTTGTTTCTGCCCCATAGGTCCATGAGGTTCTGCTCATTTGTTTTATGACTATTTTCCTCTATGTTGTTCAGACTGAATTAATTCTGTTCATCTGACCTCAAATTGTCTGAGTCTATCCTCTGTCATCTCCACTCTTACTATTGAGTCCATCTAGCAATCTTTTAAAATTTTTTTGTTATAATTTTCAGTTCTGTAATTTCTATTTGGCTCTTTAGATTTTTTGCTGAGGTTTTCAATTTTTTGGTTGTTGCCAAAGGATTTGTAGTTGCTTGATGAAACATTTTTGTAATGGCTGCTTTAAGATGTAAGTCAGATAGTTTCAACATCTGATTCATTTTATTGTTGCTATCAGTTGTCTTTTTACATTTCATTTAAAATTTTTCTTGATTAGGGTATGACAGGTGATTTTCTGTTGTATCCTACACATTTTCGTTTTTATGTCAGGAGACAGTGGATCCTATGTAATCTTTTTATGTTAGTCATGCAGTCCTGATTTAGTGTGCAGGTCCTGGCCTACTTTATGGGCTGTGGTTCCAATGACAATTTAATTTTAGAACCTTTGTGTGCTATTTCCATCTGCTTAGTCCCGATCTCTGCAGGGGCTGCCTGAGGAGACAGAGGAGCTTCCCTAGTCTGGGTCCTCCCTGTTGTGGCTAGTGGGGAAAGGGTCTTGTCCTGTTGGGCTAGTTTTCTTGCTGTGGGGATATCTTTGCTGGTCCTGCCAGGGCACACATTGATTTTAGATGGGGGAGGAGAGCCTCATGCCTGGTGCAGAATCTCCCTTTGCCAATAACCCTTGGCCACCTAGCTTATCTTAGTGGAGGAATGGAGATTCAGGCTCTTCAGGGAAGGCAAACACCTCGTCATCACTTATTGTCAGTGGGGCTTTCAAAGTACCCCATTTACCAGTGCTGCCTGGTTTACCCAGTGTTCCTGCTGAGATCTGAGTTTGATCTGAGGGAAAGTTGAGTCTGCCTGGTCTGCCTTCTGTTGCTAGGTTGGGGGTTGAGAAACAGTACCTCTGAATTGCCTTTCTGTCGGTTGTGGTTTAGTGAACCACTGGCCATTATATCACTCCTCTGGTCTCGGGGACCCTCACCAGCCCTTTTTTTCCTTTGTACCTTTCAGAGTTCTTTGGTTTTCCTTGGGGTCTTGTGTTTTTTTGGACTTGGTTATACTTAGTTGGGAGGAACAGAAGACAGTTATGTATATTACTCAGTGCTCATCATGACAAGTGTACTCTTAATTCCCTTATTTCACTCATCCCAAACCTCCTCCCCTCTGGTAATCATTTGTTTGTTCTTTATAGTTAAGAGAGATTTTTTTTTTCCCTTTGCTCTTTTGTTTGTTTGTTATATTCCACATATGAGTGAAATCATATGGTATTTGTCTTTCTCTAACTTATTTTGCTTAGTTTTGTACTGTCTAGCTACATTGATGTAGCAAATGGCAATTTTTCATTCTTTTTGATTGCTGATAATATTCCATTTTATTTGTATACACATACACCCATCTTTATCCATTTATTTATTGATGGATGCTTAGACTACTTCCATAATTTGGCTATTGTAAATAATGCTATAATAAACATAGGGATGCATATATCCTTTCAAATTAGTATTTTCATATTCTTTGGATCAATACCTAGTAGTGCAATTACTAAATTATATAATGGTTCTATTTTTAATTTTTTTGAGGGACCTCCATACTGTCTTCCTGCATCAGTTTGCATTCCCAGCAACAGTGCACAAAGTTTCCTTTTTCTCCACATCCTCGCCAACACTTGTTTGTTGTGTTTTTTATCTTTGCCATTCTGATAGGTGTGAAGTGGCTCTCATTGTCATTTTGACTTGAATTTCCCTGATGATGAGTAATGCTGAGCATCTTTTCATGTGTCTGTTAGTGGAGAAGTGTCTGTTATGTCTTCTGCCCATTTTTAATGGAATTATTTGGGATTTTTTGGTACTGAGTTGTATATATATTTTGGATACTAACTCTTTACTGGATATGTCATTTGCAGATATCTTCTCCCATTCAGTAGGTTGTTTTTTCTTGGTCATGTTTTTTATTATAACTGTGATAAAAGGAGAATTGACATCCTTCTGATATTGAGTCTTCTTTTTCAAATACATGGCAATCTTTATTTGTTTTGTAGATAACATTAACCACACCTACTTCATTAGGTCCTATTGAAGAATGTAGTTAAGGCACTTAAGCTAACTAGAGCAGTGCCTTGTCTGTAAAACACTTGAAAGTGTTAGCTAATGTCTATTCCATGTGTTCTTTGGTAGCATATTAAAGCTTTTTAAGTTTTTAAAATAAAGTTTTTTGGCACATTTCTTATAAGGTTTATTCCTATTTTGTCCTTTTTTGTTTTTATTACAAATGGAATCTTCTCATCTATTGTATCTTCAAATATTACTTCTAAATATTGCTTCCCAAAGGAGTTTTAGCATGCTGCTTCTTTTAATGATAGGACCCATAGCTGAACTTAGAACTCTAAAAACAAATGGGTGAATGAATTAAATGAGCTCATCATGTGGTTTAGCATTATTTTGGATACCACTATTACTCTAACTCCTGTGTTTTATGTAATCCAAGGCTTTACCTGGGTATACCGTGCATTGTGTTGTGTTGATCTTACTATTGAGACTCTTTGTCCTATGTGCTGTTAATCAAATCATGGTTTTTCATGTTACTGTTTGTCTTGGGGACTCACCTGCTAGGCCATGCATATATCTCTGTGCATCTCTGCTGCAAAGTGTTTACCACCTGCGTTGGAAAAATAGCTCTTGGCTAAGTGGTATATTGAGGTTAAGTAAGGAAATAAAGGTTGAGTCCATGGGCTTCATCCAAACAGGTGGTGAAATACTGACATTTCAACAAGAAAAAGAAGTAAGTACGGGATTTTCCTGGGGGGTGTAGCAGTAAGAAGGGTAAAAATGAAATTTAGTCTTCACAGTGCACTGGGTGGTGCTACAGTGTCATATGCAAGCCCTATTGACAGAGGACGTTTGGATGTTCTTTTTCCAGAAGAGCTCTATGGTGACTTTGAAGACCTGGAAACAGGGGACGTGCACAAGGGAAAACCAGGCACAGATACTCAGGTATGATTTTGTCATGGCTGGCTGTCAGTCACTGGTCCTTGATCTGTGGTCAATATGTAATGAGAGAGGCCCATATTAAAAAATGCAAATCTTACTTATGTGTGGAGATTACAGAGTAAATTAATTCCTTCCTAAAAATACGGAGGTTGGGAACAGATCAAAGTTGTTGGTTTGTTATTCTTGATCTTTTGCGTCTACTACCTCTTGTTGTTATGATTCTTCAGTCATTTTAGTTTAGTTCCTGAGTCACTGTCTTTCTCTTTACCATTTCTTTTGCCATCATTCTTTTCTTCTTAAATTTAAGTACCATTTTAAAAAACCTAATCCCTCTTCTTCCTTTATTTAGAACAGTGTCTGGGGAGAATCTGGATGGAGACACTTGCTGTTGTTTTTATTTGTATTTGTCATTCCCAGCGAGATAAAGGAGTGACAGTATGTTGTAAAAGAGTGACAGTATATTGTAATGCAGATGTCTAAATGTCTCTTGTAGTAGTACATGTTATTTAGGGCCAAAGGCTGTGGTTTTTTGTTTGTTTGTTTTTTTCATGATGATCATAACCAAGATTTTTGCAGCTCAGATAGAACTTTAAAAATCTGCTTTAATGTTCAGAGAAAACACCTTCACAAACTTTTACAAAATTTTCTGTTCTGGAAATCTAAGAGTGAAGACGCAGAAGAAGTTAAGGAAGAAATTGACCCCAGTGCAGAAGAAAGTGCCAAGAAAAAGCATTTGGATAAGAAGAGAAAATTGAAGGAAATGTTTGATGCAGAATATGATGAAGGAGAAAGCACATATTTTGATGATCTTAAAGGAGAAATGCATAAACAGGCACAGGTGAGAAAATTGGGTTCCTATCAGCTTTATTTCAAGGCTATAATACCGTCTTGTGAGCACATAGTTTTGTTTAGGTCTCTGCTTTCTGACCTGTTTCTGTGCCTCAGGTTTGGACTCTTAGGTCAAGATACAGATAAATGTGTTTATTCATGCAGTCATCTGATTGTTTTTTCAGTCAGAAATTGACCAGAAAGATATCAGTGTCTATTTTATACTAAGCATTGAGAAAGCAAAAATGGCTGCAACTGCTGAGGATCTCTCAGTGTAGTGATTTGAGACAGTGTTTATTTAAATGGAGGCATTGCCTTAGCATTCTGATTACTGATCCCTAGAATCATAATTAAATAATTTGAATGGGTAGATGATTCTTACACACACCCGTGCTCTCCAGGGAAGCTTTTCTAAAAATCCACCTTGGTCAGAGTTCAGAGGTTATTTCAGGTGTTTTCAGATTAGATGTGGAGATAAAGGGAACATGTGGAATGCTGAAAAGAAGATGGTCTGGCCCCTTTGCCTGGAATGCTGAACAGATTGAGTTGATGAACTCACTCTGAAGGAGACAAAAAGATGTGTATGCGGTCAATGGTGAGTGTTTGAGTTGTGCTTGACAAGGGGGGCCACCAATAATTCCTGTAAGCTAGAATATACTTTAATACATCTTAACACAGATTAAGCATATGATTTCTGAAAATGCAATCAGTGGGCTTTGCCCAGCCTGCACTTTCATCTGTTTAAAGAAAGTGTCTCCTGGTTAGTCATTAACATAGTGGTTCTAAGCAGTACAAACTTAGCAGTTTGTACTGAGTTTGATAGAAGTAACTAAGATATATAAAGCTAGTTCTGAAGTCTTTGCTTCAGTCCATTTATAACTTAAAATCACCTAGAATCTTGTGTCCTGTTTTAAAGGAGTTTGAATTTTTTACTCTGAGTGAAATGGGGACTCATGGGGGTTTTTGAACAGAGGAGAGACATGTGTGACCTGCTTACCTTTGAAAGGATTGCTGTGGCAAGAGTTCAGTAAGATTAGTTGATTCACCTGGAGGGTGCGAGGTGTTGGAGGCAAAAGAGAAAGCAAATTCTGGATATACTTTTGAAAGGTAGATCAAAGGGAAATTGTGGGATATGTGAGAGGAAATAAGGATGACTTGCTGGAAGGATTGAGTTGTCAGTAAGATAGGAAAGCTTCTAGTTGGTGCAGGCTTGTCTAAAAAGATAAAGTTTAGGGCTTAAGTTTGAGATCTCTCTCAGACAGCGGAGCTTCAAATAGCCAGTGAGGAGCCCTGAAGAGAGGTTGGGGCCAGGGAGATGTACAGTCTTCAGCATCTGGATGCTGCTTAACTCCATGAAGTGGATGGGATGCCCTGGGAAGTGATCATGGAGTTAGGAGAGCAGAGGACTAGGACTGACAGTGGGTACTCCATTGTAGGAGGCTGGGCAGAGAGGATGAAGTAGCAGTGGGGATTGAGCAGTGCTCAGGAGGGAGAAGAAATTGAAGAGAACTCGAAGTAAGCTGAAAGCCACTGTAGAAGGAGGGATAAATTATTTTAAACCCTGCTGATGTATTAACTACAATGAAGACAAAATTGACAACTGGATTGGAATGTGGAAGCCCTACATGATTTTGGCAAGCATTTTTATGGAGTGTAGCTTACAGTCCAAGTTGGGGGAATTTAAGAGAATGGAAGCAGAGGAACTAGAAACTGTGAGTATAGAAAACTTATAAGCCATTTTACTTCAGAGAGAAGCAAAGAAATGAGGCAATACTTGGATGTAGAGTCAAAAGAAGATGTTAAGATGTAAGAAATAACAGGCAAGACTTCTTGGAATAAAGTTCAATAAGAGTGAATGATATCTAGCATGCAAGTGAAGTTTGGCATAAAATAAATCTATAACAGCTGCCCAGTAGTACTTTCTGTAATAATAGAAATGTCTGTCTGTGCTTTTACTGTAGCCATTAGCCATGTGTTGATACTGATCACTTGAAATGTGACCACTGTGACCAGGGGACTGATTTTAAAATTTTTATTTAATTTTAATTAATTTCAATGGTATAATAAGTAATAAATATAATAACAAGATAGAATAAAAGGCTGGATGTGAGTGCAAACCCAGGTAGAAGAGATGGCTGTGGAAATTCTTTTAGGCTACTTAGTTTTTGAGTGAATTAAGAGATAGTCAGCAGCTGAGAGTGAGGATGACAGAGGAGGAGATATTGGATATCGGAGAGTAAGAAAAGAAAGAGTGGACTGGGAAGCTGAATGTATTTGCTGACCAGCATTAAGGGTTGCTTTCAGAGTTGTTTGCATTTGCTGTACCTTGGAGCAACAAAGGAGAAAAGAGTTGGGACATATCCTGAACAAACTGCATAGATAAGAATGTATGTTGGGGCGCCTGGGTGGCTCAGTTGGTTAAGCAACTGCCTTCGACTCAGGTCATGATCCCGGAGACCCGGATCGAGTCCCACATTGGGCTCCCAGCTCGGTGGGAAGCCTGCTTCTCCCTCTTCCACTTCCCCTGCTTGTGTTCCCTCTCTGGCTGTGTTTCTCTCTGTCAAATAAATAAAATTTATATTTATAAATTCATAGTTATATAAATTATATATATTTATAAAATTTTAAAAAAAGAATGTATGTTATTTTTAAATAGGATAAAGTGTGATTATGTCCGTGTTCCTTTATGAGAAAGTGCTCGTTTTTTATTTTATTCTATTTTTTAATTATTTTTTAAAGGGTTTTATTTATTTATTTGACAGAGAGACAGATCACAAGTAGGCAGAGAGGCAAGCAGAGAGAAAGGAGGAAGCAGGCTCCCACTGAGCAGAGAGCCTGACGTGGCCGTCGATCCCAGGACCCTGAGACCTGAGTGGAAGGCAGAGGCTTTAACCCACTGAGTCACCTAGGCACCCGAAAGTGCTCATTTTTTAAAATGTTAATCTTACATTTATTAAAGATAACAGCATTATGAGCTTTTTTTTCCCCCTCCGCTGTCATATATAGCTTAACCGAGCAGAATTTGAAGATCAAGATGATGATGCCAGAGTTCAGTATGAAGGTTTTCGACCTGGGATGTATGTTCGAGTTGAAATAGAAAACGTCCCCTGTGAATTTGTGCTTAACTTTGACCCTCATTACCCAATCATTTTGGGTGGTTTGGGCAATAGTGAAGGCAATGTTGGGTATGTACAGGTAGGTACTCTTTGCTGCATGATTTGACAATTGAGGTTTTAGGGACATACTTCCACCACTAATCTTACTGAAATCTCTTCTTCCCTCAGATGCGTCTGAAGAAACATCGTTGGTATAAGAAAATCCTCAAGTCCCGAGATCCAATCATTTTTTCTGTAGGGTGGAGGAGGTTTCAGACTATTCCACTCTATTATATTGAAGACCACAATGGAAGACAAAGGCTTCTAAAATACACCCCACAGCACATGCATTGTGGAGCAACATTTTGGGGTAATATGTGATTGGAATAATTTGCTTATAGGTTAATTTAAGCCATTACAGTTTTGTTTTTCTCCATTAAATACATAAGATTTTTCTCTTTTTTTTTTGATTGAAGTAGATATGTAAATAGAATCTAAAATTTGTGATTCACTGTACTTCTTTTTTTCCTATTTTCTTTAAGGTCCAATCACTCCACAGGGAACTGGGTTCTTGGCAGTACAGTCTGTCAGTGGCATAATGGTAAATATCTTGAATGTTTTGTTTTCCAGGTTGTGTTTGAAAAATATATCTTGAATGTGGATTATGTACATGAAACTTGAAGTTGAAAATGACTCGTTTCTAGTATTTGTAGCAAACTTCTCTTTGCTTTTAATTTTCCTACATCTTTTTAACTAGGATTTGGGAGTGGAGAAGTAGAGTTATTATGGTACTGATGACATTTTATACTTTTATGCATTTTTTTGGCCTTTTTTCTTTTTAAGATTTATTTTAGAGTGTGCACGCATGTGTGAAGTAGGAGGGCAGAGGGAAAGAGAGAAAATCTTCAAGCAGACTCCCTGCTGAGCTTGAAGCCCAACATGGGGTTCAATCCCACAACCCTGAGAACATGACTCAAGCTGAAATTAAGAGTCATTCGCTTAACCTATTGAGCCACCCAGGCACCCTTTAGTTTTTTAAAAATAAGTAGTGCTCATCAGCAAGCATTGTACTAGGTTCTGAGGATACTTCGGACACCAGCTAAACATAAGACTACTCCCTAGTAATGCTGGTTTAGCAAAGTATGTTCACATAATCTTCATTTGATCAATCAGAGCAGGTTTTGTTTGCCCTATTTGACAGAAAACAGAATAATGAGCAGATGAAATCTGCCCTAGGGGTCCACAGTTTAATTCCTTAGACACTGTAACCAAGTTTTCGTATTCCTTTTCATTCCGAATTGGTCATTGTTTTGAAATTATGTTACTGCAAAATCACCCTCCAAAGAATACTCAAGACACCCATCATTAGTTTGGCTTACATGTATTATAGCTTTAGATTGCTTTTGTTAAAATATTGCTTTGCAAGTCCAGATATTCTTTTTTATTCCTTCTTAGCTGCTTATAAGTAGAAATGCACTTTGGTGATTTATTGCATCATAGAGATAATTATAGTTTTTCTCTTGCTGATATTATTCCTATATTCAAATTTTGGGGGCTCTTCCCAGCCTGATTTCCGGATAGCTGCCACGGGAGTTGTCCTCGATCTGGATAAGTCCATAAAAATTGTGAAGAAATTAAAGCTAACTGGTTTTCCTTACAAAATTTTCAAGAATACATCATTCATTAAGGTCTGTATATCTTTATACTCACATATTTATACATGTATATTTTAGTGAAGGAGGAATGAAATACTTCTAAAATATAGTCTGATGTTTTCAAGGGTCTTTGAAATCTTTCATAAACTTGGTCTTTGCTATTTTTGGTTTATTTCTTTGTATTGATCTCTATGTTACTTAAATGTGCTCGGAAAATTTTAAGGTGACATTAATAGAGATACTAATGGAGGCTGTTTGTTCCTTATTCTGTGTGAGACTGACAGCTAATATTGAAAATACATCATCTCATTCACCGTTTTCTTTTTTTCTGCCCTTTTGGTTTGTGTTAAGAAAGGGGGAAGTTCATAGGATTGTTAAACAGCTCAGTAGAAAAGCAAAGAAAGAATTAAAAAAAAAAAGTAAAATAGACAAAGTATTTTGTAAAATACTTGTTGACAGGTATGGAGAAATGGATGCTCTGTTATGCAGTATAATGTCGGAGGGTAGTTTGACATATCTTATTAGTGGGTTTTTCCATAAAAGTACAGTTAAGATGATCATAAAATATTCTTGTAATATCAGGTGATAATGTCACTGGCATTTATCCGGCTCTCTCTATTTTCTGAGCATATGCACCTAAGTCATAGGATATGAGCTGCAGCCCAGCCCTGGTCCATGATGGCAAAGGCTCTCTAGGCCAGTTCAGTCTGATAAGTATCTTTTTGATCTTTTCTTCTACAAAGATGTCAGTATGAATATGCTAATGAGCCTACAGTAGAATCTTGATTAATGTTATTCTAAGGAAGATGAAATAGAATTGTATTCCTTTTGACCTAGTAATTCCACTAGGAAAAAAAACATTTTGATTATTTTATCACTATTAAAGAAGTTTTTTTTTTAACCAAGGATTCACTTATAAACTAAGAAGTGAAATACCTGGTTTTGTGTGTATTTTTTCATATACCTATAGGGAATGTTTAATTCTGCCTTGGAAGTGGCCAAATTTGAAGGCGCTGTGATTCGAACTGTCAGTGGCATAAGGGGACAGATCAAGAAAGCACTTCGGGCTCCAGAAGGAGCTTTCCGGGCCAGCTTTGAGGATAAGTTGCTGATGAGTGGTAAATATAACTTTGTGGTGTAATTATAACAGAATGTTGCCATTCACTATTGATATCTAGCCAGTGTGGATTAGAGGTTGTAGTTCAGGTTTTAGAAAATTGGAATTGACCCCAGCTTTCCCGAGCTGGAGCATCGAAGCAGTATGCTGAATCATGCTGTGTGTGGAGCCATGTGACTGTCAACCAGTAAAAGTTCTGTGATACTCAAGAGTAGTTTACTTGGTGAAGTCTCTCTTGAAAAACTGTGCAGCCAACTAGAAAAGTTAGGGGTGTGAATGTTTTGTTCTTTTGTTTGACAAGATGGTTATGAATCTTCTTTTGAAAATGTTAAAGTAAATTATCTTTTTTTCCAGATATTGTCTTCATGAGGACCTGGTATCCTGTGTCCATTCCAGCCTTCTATAACCCAGTAACATCTTTGTTGAAACCAGTTGGTGAGAAAGACACCTGGTCAGGAATGAGGACCACTGGTCAACTCCGGCTTGCCCGTGGTGTCAAACTAAAGCCCAACAAGGATTCTTTGTATAAGGTACAGTCACTTACACATGTGCTCCATATCATCCAGATGCTTTGTACATAATGTTTTCTGCATTATGGATCGTTTCAAGTAGGAAATCCACCATTAAATTTGAATGAACATGTATATTCATAGACTGTTTTGGAAAGAATGCAGGAAAGTGGTAATAGGGTTTTTCAAGGGTTGGAAAGGAGACAAACTTTTCATTGTATACTCTTTTGAACTATTTTTTTCCCCAACAGATACATGCAATGATTGAGTTTTTTGGGAAAAGTTTTAATAAACTTAGTGAAGTGGCAACTTAAGTACAGAAAAATACACGGATCATAAGCATTCAGCTCATGAATTTAACACACTTAAGATTTGTTTTAATGTGGGATAAATATAAATTGTTTTATAATAAGAGGGGGTTCAGGATATTAGTCTGTCATTCTGCCAGAAACAGAAATTTCCCAGGCATTACTTTTTTAATAAAATAATAATAAAATTTTGAATCTGTTACATGAATTTCTAATAAAATACAGGACGTGGTACCTACAAATACCACCTCTAGCTTTTGGTGCTTACTCTTTTTTCGAGTGTGATTTCTCCGAGTTTCTTCATTCTAAGCATTTTCGGTTTCTCCTAAACAGAGAATATTGCGTATTATCATGGATGATGTCTTTAATAATAAATTTAAAGACAGCAGAAATATTCTCTATATAGTTGACATTGATCTTGAGGGTAAAGATCTAGGGCAAGACTTTCCCACTTATATTTTTGAGACAGTTAAGAAAACTTTGGTCTTCTCAATTTAAGCACAGAAATTAGGTTACCTTAAAAATTGAATGTAGAGGAGAGTGTTTGGCCTTTATATGTCATTTAAATCTCATTTTTCTCAGCTGGCTTTCCATTAGAAACAGAATAAAGTTAAACTTTTTCATGAGAATCAGGGATGGGAACACTTGAGCTTCTGCTGATTGGAGGGATTAAAATCCACAGAGGTTGATAGTGAAGATGAACACCTAGGTTATTGTTATTAGGCTAGAAGAAACCACCTCAGTGCCCTCAAAAGAAGGTGTGAGTTTTCCATTAAGAAACTTTGGATATGTTCATCTCCTCTGTTGAGATCCCTAGAGCTCATACCGTAGACATGGATACAATTGATTTTTTTGGGAAAATTCTAAGTATATTCCATGTATTTCTCTGCTTTGCTTAGAGCAGTGTACATCCACTGAGGCAGTCACATTTGATGGATGGTTGAATCCTCATTTCTGATGAAGAGCAGACTCTGGTGTTACTGATCATGTGGAAAAGTCAATCCACTGAGAAGATTTTAGGCAAGTTTTAATATAGATTGTAATTTACATACATCACTGTTTTTATTTTTCCTTTTAGCCAATCGTGAGGCAAAAGAAACATTTTAATTCACTGCACATTCCAAAAGCCTTGCAGAAGGCCCTGCCATTTAAGAACAAGCCCAAGACCCAAGCAAAGGCAGGCAAGATGCCGAAGGACAGGCTGAGACCAGCCGTCATCCGGGAACCTCATGAGAGGAAGGTACTGTCAATGGGTGGCTTCCTGCATGTTGCATTTAGATGTGAAAATAATGCTTTCAGGGTGCCTGGGTGGCTCAGTGGGTTAAGCCTCTGCTTTTAAGGTCATGATCTCAGGGTCCTGGGATCAAGGCCTACATCCAGCTCTCTGCTCAGCAGGGAGCCTGCTTCCTCTTCTTTCTCTGCCTGCCTCTCTGCCTTGTGATCTCTCTGTCAAATAAATAAATAAAATCTTTGAAAAGAAAAGAAAAGAAAATAATGCTTTCAGTAGCACAGTTGGTGTTTCTCTTCTGTTCTCATTTTTCTTTAGGAAAGGATAAGAGCCAGACTTGAGACACTAGAACCAGAAGTTAGAGGAAAGGCCAGAGTCCATTTCCCTTCTTTTGTGTAGTCATGCTGTGTCTTATGCATTTTAATGGGAAGTAATAGGCACCCAGCTGGCAGATCACTCTGTCTTAGTTGTACATAGTATCCATAGTGATTAACAAAGGTGGTTTTGTGATAAAGGCCATTATTTAAGTATTTTACTCAGTAAATATGCTTCTACCTATGCCTCCATGCAATCATGATTTCCTAGTTCAGGATAAATTTTCCCTGAGTTAATATTCATTTGGATCATGGATTGATTCTAGTTTTGATACATCAGCTGAAGTGTTTAGGTCCCTGACACTCAAAAGGAAAGCACGATGTCTGGGTATTCTGATTGATGCTCACTGGATTTGTCCTTGTCAGATCCTTGCACTGCTGGATGCTCTGAGTACAGTGCACAGTCAGAAGATGAAGAAGGCCAAAGAGCAACGGCATTTGCACAATAAAGAACACTTCAAAGTGAAGCAGAAGGAGGAAGAAGAAAAACTGAAGCGACAGAAGGACCTCAGGAAGAAGCTCTTCCGAATTCAGGGTCAGAAAGAAAGGAGAAATCAGAAGTCCAGCCTCAAGGGGCCTGAGGAGCCATCAAAATGAGCTTCAGACAGACACTGTCATTTGGATCTGCAGAGATGGATGGTTTCAAATATTATAGTACTTGTAAATGACAACAGGGCATTGGAGCCCAAGAAAGACCTCTTTGTTGGATTTGTCGCCCAGACTGTGCCTTTGAAAAGAGAAATGGAAACTCTGTTGATAGTATACCCGTTCATTCTCAGCATCTAGGTCATGTCAAGATTTAAAGAAATATTATTTATAGTTTTGTAGATTTCTTCACATTCCTCTTACCTGTCTCAGTTTAATTATTTGTGCTACAAAAATATCATTAAAATACTTTCCTGTTGATTTTGGCTTAATAGTTTTCATTAGGGATGAATGCTTGATGATTGTAGATAATTGCTTATTCTGCCACCTTCATAATGAGTCTTCCGGGGCTGGGGTGGGGAATATTGACTTGAAAATTCAGCTTTAAAATTTAGAAAAGAGTGTGTGGTCCAGTGCACAGCTGAGTTTCCCAGAGGCTATGTGATGTGCAGTAGTAGTGTAGTAGCCTGACTACAGATGAGAGAATCCAGCTGCTCCTATTAATTTATGTTAACCATGTAATGGGCTAATTTGTATTCTTTTAAAACAAATTAATAAAAAATACTTTAAAATTTTCTTTCTTTTTTTTTTTTTTTTTTTTTTTTACATAGTAAAAATTGATAGATACAACCCACTTGAAGAAAAACTCTTTGAGGTCCTTGGTCATTTTTAAGAGTATAAAGATCTGAGATCCAAATACCTGGATAGTGCTGCCCTGAACGTGGCCACCTGTGCCTGCTCGCCAGCTCCCAGAACCTAAGGCTCTTAGTGTTAGGTACATTACAGGAGGACAGTAAATGCAGGGGTGAATTAATTAAATTCCTGCTCTCTCCCTGAATGTGCCTCGATTTCTCCCTAGCTCTCAAGGTGCGTGGTCCAACAGCAAGTGTACAGGAAGGCAGAAGGGGAGCTGAGCTTTCTGTCCTCCCCGTGCATTCCCAAACACACTTCACCTGCCCAAGACCCCAGATGGAGTAGGTGGCTTGCCACTTGCAGAATGGGGGGGACCTGAATGTGATCGTGTGCTTTACAAACTGTAGGTTTTGGCAAAATATTATGAGATCCTCATAGGGGAGTTGTTAGCTAACTGGAGCTGATTTAGCATTCTCTTAAATTTCTTTTCCCTCCTGTGGACTCCTGACTGAAAAGGCAGAACCGAGAACTGGCCTGGCATGCAAGGCTGGCTGAACTCAAGGAGACAGATACCGGCCCATGCAACTGTCTGCCCTCCACTGAAGGTAGGCAGCAAGAACCCCCAACATGGAGGGCCAGCATGGTCAGGCTTTCTGCTCTGGACAATGCCCTCTGAATCTGAAAAAAATATGGTACTGCCATAGTAATGCAAGGGAAGAAGAAACAGGTAAAACGAATTTTAGTACTTTTATTTTTAAGTCAATGAATTTAAATTTTACTGCAACATAAAACCAATATAAAAATGATTAATGAGATACTCAACATTCCTATTTTTTGCCATCTTTGAAATTTGGGTGTTTCCTTTACTCTTACAGCAAGTCTCAATTTAGATGCTAAATTTTGTGGAAAATACTTGATTTATGCTTGGATTTCATTAATTTTACAGTGTAAAAGATTGACATACCCCAATTATTTCAATATAACTGAACTTAATATCATATTTTAATTTAAAATTAATTAAAATTAAACAAAACTAAATGTCCAGTACCTTAGCAGCAGTCAGACATTTCAGTTCCTTGATAGCCTGCATGGCCAGTGGCTATATTGAGGACAGTGTGATGCTCTATAGTGTAGGAGGTCTGGGAAGGCTTCCTTAAAGGAAGCAAGTAACCTTTGGTGCATGAACTGAAGAGGCAGGTTAACTTGGCAAAAGGTTAAGAGTGGGAAGGAGAAGAGTATATCAGCCAGCAGGAATGTTGTGCAAAGGCCCTGTGGCATGAGGCAGCACAATCCCTGTAAGCTAGTGTGTTTGGAGCCAGGATGGGCAGAGGGTTGCACGAAGCTACAAAGGAAGATAGAGAAGAAAATGGAGAGGCAGGTGATGAGGCTGCATTAAGAGACTGTCTTTATTTCAAGATACTCGAAAGCCCTTTGGAGGATGTTTAGCCAGGAAAACATGGTGAGATTTGTATTTTTGAAAATTCCCTTTATTGCTGGGTAGAGAATAATGTGGAGTAAATCCTGGGAGGAGGCTGACACAGGAGTGCTAGAAGATGGTACAGAGAGAGAGAAGTGGTGGATGCTAGAGCTTTAGGAGGTATGTTGGATTTGAGAGTTGTGAGAACAAGGAGTTTTCAGGAAAGATCCCTGGGACTCCTAGGTGTCTGGCTTGCACTGAGGATTTCACTGGCTGGGCTGCTGGGTAGTAAGGAACGCAGTTTTAGGGCATAGTACCTGTGGGACAGTCATATAGAGATATCTGAGGAGGTCATTAGGAATACTATCCCAAGCTCAGGTTGGCCTACTATCTGGGCTTAAAATGCATTCCTAAGAGACATCAGCACCTTCTGGAAATGAATTGAGTTATCTAGGAAGGGGTCAAAATTGAACACAGGTGGATCTTGGTCTAGCACACTTCCCATTGGCTTAGTATTTTCACGTACCTCAAAATCACAAAGTCCAACCTTATAAGCAGAGCAGTACTGCCCAAGAAGCCCAGTGATTGTGTTACAGTTCACTTGACTAGAGCTGAGCCGGTTCAACTCAGCAAGGCTGTGCACAGAAGCCAGACATGTAAGTGACAATCAACAAACAGGACAGCCTATCTTTCCCAGCATCTTAAACTAACACTACTGCTGGCGAGCTTGACCATCCCAGTGCGGAGGTGTAGGAAGGGTCTGGGTGGTGGACTCCAGGCTCTGCCACTCACTATGATGTGACTAGGTAAGTTGCTGAGTATCTCTGGGTATCAAGTTTCTTGTCTATAAGATGGCATTAATAACCAATATTGTAGTATGTAAGGATTTAATGAGATTACATGTGAAGTGACTGGTACAGAAGAGATTTTCAAATTTTTATTTCTCCTCTGGTCCCATTTTAAAGTGTATTTCACTCAGCATAATCTCCTCCAATCCTGTCCACCATGTTACAAAAGTTGGGTAAAAATGAGCCAAGCAGAGAAAGTCTAATATCATATGGTTTCACTTACTTATGGAGCATAAAGAGTAATATGGCAGACAGTAGGAGAAGAAAAGGAATTGTGAATTGAGGTAAATCAGGGAGGGAGAGACTTTGGACTCGGAAACAAACTGAGGGTCTTGGATGGGAGGGAGTGGGGTGATGGGTACGCCTGGTGGTGGGTTTTGAGTGCACATATTGCATGGAACACTAGATGTGGTGTATTAACAATGAATCTTGAAACACTGAAAACATAAAATAAATTATTAAAAGCAAAAAATAAAAAATAAAAAAATAAAGAGGTGTGTAAGTCTCTATTTTAACACATATATAGATTCATGTAACCACTATCACAATCAGGATACCAAACAATCCTCTCCCAAGCACTAACTCATGCAAGGTAGCCCTTCCAACTGTCCCTAACACCACCCTACTAACTACTGACATGCGATTCCACATTGTTTTGAGAGTGTCATGTAAGTAGAACCATAAGGCACATAATCTCTTGTAATGACTACTTTTCTCTAAGCATCATGCCTTTGAGATTCATCCCAATCATTTTATCGTTTTGTGTATCAGTGATGCTCCATTTGATTACTAAATAGTATCCAACTCTGTAGGTAGACCATAGTTGGTTGTCCATTCACTAATGGAAGGACACTGGTTTTTTCCACTTTTGGGCAATTATGAATATAACTACTGTAAACATTTCTGTGGAGGTTTTTATGTCAACAAAAATTTTCATTACTCCAAGATAAATAGCTAGGCATAGGAGTTGGTCATATGGTCTAATAGGACTGCCAGACTCTTTGAGAGTGGCTGTATCATTTTTGCTTTCCTACCACCAATGAGAGGGAGAGAAGAGAGTTTGGTACTCTGCCTCTTCATCATCACTTGGTGCTGCCAGTACTTTTCATTTTAACCATTCTACCTGGTATGTACTGGTATCTCATATGGTTTTAATTTGTGTTTCCTTGATGACCAATAATACTGAGTATCTTTTCATATGCTTACTTGCCTTTCAGATATAGTGAACTCTTAGTTAAAGTTTAGGTTCAAGCCTTTGCCTTCTTTTTACTTGGATTGTTTTTTTAATTTTGATTTAGAGAGTTCTTCATTTATTTGGAATAAGTCCTTTTGTCAGATATATGATTTGCAAACATTTTGTCCTGGTCTACAGCTGCCTTTTCATTAGCAGTGTCTTTTGCAAAGTTTTTAACATTTGTCTAGTCTAATTTATTATTTTGTTTCTTTTATGGATGGTGTATTTGGTGTCATGACTAAGACTCTTTTCCTAAACCTAGGTTAAGAAGATTATCTCCTGTTTTCTTCCAAATGTTTTAAAGCTTTATGATTTTTATTTTGAGTTTTTTTGTGTAAGGTGTAAGATTTGGATTGGGTTCTTTGTTTTGTTTGTTTGTTTGTTTTTGTCTTTTGTTTTTTAACTTATAGACAACCAATTTTTCTGATGCCATTTGTTGAAAGACTAAACCTTTCTTCATTGAAATATCTTCTCATCCTTATGAAAAATCAGTTGGGCATATTTGTGAGGGTATATTTCTGGGCTCTCTGTTCTGTTCCACTGATCGATGTGTCTAACTCTTTGCCACATAATTGATTATGGTAGCTTTATATTGTCTCAAAAGGGATGGTGGGATTCTTTTAAATTTATTCCTCTTTTCCAAAATTGTTAGAGCTCATCCAGGGCCCTTCCCTTTTGGTATAAGTTTTAATAAGCTTGCCTACATTTATAAAAAAAAAACTGCAGTAATTTTGGTTGCATTAAATCTGTGCCTCAGTTTGCAGAGAGTTGACAGCTTTTTTCTGCTAAGTCTTCCAGTCTAAACTTGCCATATCTCTCCATTTACTTAGGTGTTCTTTGGTTTCTTTCATCACCATTTTATAGTTTTCAGCCTGGAGATCCTGTGAATGGTTTTTAGACTTATGTCTAGGTTTTTAATAATTTAATAATTTAGAGCCATTGCAAATAATACCAATTATTTAAATTTTGATTTCAAATTGTTCACTGCTAGTTTTTAGAGAAGTGATTGATTTTCATGTGTTGAATTTATATCCTGCAACTTTACTAGACCCATTTATCAGTTCTAGGTCTTTTGTTACTGTTGTTTTTGGTTGATTTCTTAGGATTTTATACATAGACCATTATGTTGTCTGCAAGTAGAGACAGTTTTTATTCCTTCCCAGCTATATGCTTTTTTTCCTTGCTATATTGGACTACTAGAACTTCTCACATAATGTGGAATTGGAGCAGTGAGTTTGGGCATCATTGTTATGTTCCCAGTTTTTTTGTAGATGATCTTCTCAGTTTGAGGAAATTCCTTTCCATGTCTAGTTAGCTGGGAATTCTTTTTAAATCATGACTGGGTATTGAATTTTGCCAAGTGCCTTTTCTGCACCAACTTATATAATCATGCATTTTTCATCTTTAGATTGTTAATATGGTAGATTACATGGATTTATTTTTCAAATAATGAACCAACATTGCTAATTCTTGGGATAAACCCCATTTGGTTGTGGCATAGTTTTCTTTTACTATTTTGTTATATTTGATGCATTGATAAACATTTTGCATTTTGCACTGTGTTTGTAAGGGATATGAATCTGCAGGGTTTTTGTGTCTTTATCTGGCTATGGTATCCGAGTAAGGCTGGCCTTATAAAATGAGTTAGGAAATGTTCTCTCCCTTTCTATTTTCTGGAAGTGATTAAATGGAATTGGTGTTATTTCTTTAAATGTTGGAATGAATTTGACAGTGAACCATGTAGGCCTAGAGTTCTTCCTTAAAAAATGTTTTTAACAATAAATTTGGTATCTTTAATAGTTACAAGCAGATTATCTATTTCATCTTGAGTGAATTTTGGTAGATTAGGAAATGGAATTACTGTATTTCATCTAAGTTGCCAAATTTATGGGCACAGAGTTATTTGTAGGATTCCCTTACCATCATTTTATCAACTTTAAGGTCTGTATACAGTGATAGCATCTCCTTTATTCCTGATATTGGTAATTTGTGTCTTCTCTACTTTTGTTCTTTGTCAGTCTTCCTAGGGGTATATTAATTTTATTTTTTTTTAAAGAATGAGCTCCTGGTTTTATTGATTTTTTTCTATTGCTCTTTTCAATTTCGTTGGTTTTTTATTCTTTATTATTTCTTTCTTGTGCTTGCCTTGATTTTATTCTGCTCTTCTCTAATATCTTAAGATTGAAACTTAGATTAATGATTTGAGAACTTCTTTTCTAATAACAGCATTTAATGTTATGCATGTCTCTGTAAGTACTGTTTAGCTACAAGTCCTAACTAGCCTCCTGTGAGTTCTCACAGTTGTTAGTTCCATTTACAAAGCTCTGGTGGTGTTCTTTCAGTCAGTTTCACATGTGCATTATGCAGTAGCCTGTATGGGATCTGGACATTGACCTGTTTCTTAGGTCCATTCTCAAAGTCAGCTATACACTGTTTAGGGTCAGATCTATGTATGCACACAGCTCAGGAGGGAGCTCATGAGTTCATAAACACTGTTCTGCACTCCTCCTACTCCATGATTTCCCCGGTACTTTTCTGTTCCCTGGGGCTCTCCACTTCCCTAAAAGCTAATGATTTTGACCATTCTTTCATGTCCTTATTTGCTGTCTGTATATTCTCTTTGGTCAAATATCTGTTCATTTCTTTAGATAGTTTCAATCTTATCTGTTTAATGGCAAGAGTTCTACATATATTCTATTTTTTTTAAATTTATTTATTTATTTCACAGAGAGAAACACAGCTAGAGAGGGAACACAGACAGGGGGAGTGAGAGAGGGAGAAGCAGAGAGCCGATGTGGGGCTCTATCCTAGGACTCCGGGATCATGACTTGAGCCGAAGGCAGGCGCTTAATGACTGAGCCACCGAGGCGCCCCTAATTTGTATTTTCATCATCTTAACAGGATCTTTTGCAGGGCAATAAAAATTTAATTCTAATACAGTCCAATTTTGCAATTTTTCCTTTTATGAATTATACTTTTAGTGTCAAGTCTAAGAACACGTTGCCTAGTCCTTTCTCTACCTTCCCCTCTCCTCCACTTCCTTCCCCTTCCTCTGCTTCCCTCACCTCTTACCTGTGCCTTGATCTTAAACTTCCCAGCCTCCAGAATTGTGAGAAAGAAACTTCTGTTGTTCAAGCCACCTAGTTTATGGTATTTTTGTTATAGCAGCCCAAATGGACTAAAACAATGGGAAATAAAAAGAGAACCCAGGAACTTACTCCTAAAGTCATTCCTCAAGTCCTGTGCCTCCTGGCCAGTTTGCCTTCCTATTCCACCTATTCCGCCTTGCCTGTTAGATTATTTCCAGTGCATTTAGCGATATTTAGAGGGAAGGAATGGAACATCCAATCTATTGTTTTGTCATTTGAATATGTTGCCACAATATCTGTCCCTCAAAGAGTGTAACACTTCATACTCCCTCCAGTAATGTCTGCATACATCTGTTTTCTTTACCCATGAAAACATCTATGTTATGACTTTTGTTTGTAAATTTGCTTCTGATTCCTATAAGACGATTAATTAATTTGGGCTACTAGCTGTATCCTATGAACCCAAACCTTAGAGATGTCACAAAAGGGATACATTAATTGATAGAGCCCAGAACCTAAGATAAAAAGCCATGAGAAGTCCCAAGGGAGATAGAGCGTGAGAAGAGTAAACCCAGAGAGGAAAAGACCACAAACTGAACACCAGAGGGAGCAGATAAATAGACCAGACAGGAAAAGCATTTACATGTGCATAATAAATATCCTCAAGAGGATATTAGAAATAGGAGGCTAGAGGCAGTTATGAAGAAGAACCAGCTGGGGATATTGTGTGTGGACAATATAAGTATTGAAATGATAAACTTGTGGGAAGTTTAAAGAGGAGAAGAAAAAAATGAGTGAGTGGGGATCAGGTTGGGGCTCTTCTAGAAGAGATGAGGAAAGGCCAAGGAGGTGGAGAGTTAAAGACATTCATCTAATACAACTGCCAGAAGGAGAGGAAAAGATCAATAGATAAGTGGAATTACCTGAAAAATAATTGAGAATTTTCCCAATTCCTGCCAGTGGTAAATGTGCTCAATACTTTTAATTTTTGCCAGTCTGGCAGGCACAAGAAATATTTCATTATTGTTTAAATTTGCATTTTTATTAGATAACCAGAAGGCTTCAGCATGTTTTCCAGTGTTCATTGCCATTCTCATAATCTTCTGTGATTTGTGCATTATCATTTGATCATTTTTTTGTTGGGTTGATGAAAATACAAATTAGGGGCGCCTCGGTGGCTCAAAATTAATGGGCATTAATTTTGCCATATTAATTTTGTAAAACCTCCTTATATATTTTGGATATAAATCTGTGGTTGTTTATAAATCTTATATTTTTTCCCTAATATGACACATAGTAGTCTTATAACAACTCCATGATTCTTTTCTTTATACAGGGGTTTTAAATGCCCATACAATCAAATCTAGTATTTTCCTTTACAGCTTTGAGAGCTTCTGTCCTGCTGGAGTGATTCATTCCTACCTCTTTAATTTAAAAAATGACCTTCTATTTTAAGTATCTCCCTATTATAAAAGATCTTTCTACATGTTTTCTAAATTTTTAATTTTTATTCTTTAGCATAAAACTAGTCATTGTTAAAACTATTACTTTTCTTGTGACACCTGGCTGGCTCAGCCCATGGAGCATGCGATTCTTGATACTGGAATTGTGAGCTCGAGTCCCACGCTGGGTGTAGAGATACTTTTAAAAAATCTTTTAAAACACTATGACTTCTCTCAAGTTGATATTATAAGTTATTAGTTATTGGTTTTATCTACTTTTACTGATTGATTTATACTTAATGTAATTATTTTGAAAAATGTAATTATTTTGAAGTGATATATGAATATATTCAGTTTGAAACATTCCAACAATATAGGAAGAATGTAAACAGAACCAGTTTCCTCTGTAATTCCCTCCAGAACCCACAGCTGACTGTTCTGATCTGATGTGTATATTCTGGATCTCTTTTAGAAACTTACATTTATATAATGCTATTTTCCTCCACGTGGTGTCTTAAAAAAACAAACACATAGAACTATTTTGTTTGGAAACTTAATATTTTTGCTAGTATACGTGTCTTGGGGGACCTTTTTACGTCATTACAATGTGTCCCTATGTGTGTGTATATGTACAAGTGTGTGTGTGCTCATGTACACGCTCATTTGTGCAGGCGTGTGTGTGTGTGTGATCCTGTAGAAAGTGTGTTTATCTTATATAGGGAACGAGGGAGCTTCCCATATTCTCCTGTGCTTTGGTAACTCCATAATGGCAATCCTCTGTCCTTGGATGCCGACGGAGCCCCTGTAATGCCTTCATTACCTGTTTCATTCATTCTGTGTTTATTGTTCCTTTCAGATTTCTGCCTCCTGGTAAGCCAATTTTAGTGATTTATGCAGTCCAAGAAAATCTTCTACTTCCTCCAGATTAAAAAAAAATCAACCAGAATGAAGCTGTATCTACTGTCTTTTTGTAGTTTAAAATATCTCCTTCATATCTGTAGTCATGTTACTTTTTAACCTAATGTTTTCATATTTATACCTTTTCCTTTTTTCTTTTGCTTGACTTCCCAGAGGTTTACTTATTTTAATGATCTTTTCAAAGAACTAGTTTTGGATTTTATCAAATCTACTTTTATTATGGTTGTTTTAAGTTAAATTACTTTAGATTTTTTCATCCTTTTAAAAAAATCTTGTATTTCTTGCTTAATTATATCTTGCACTACTTAGGTACTTGCATATATACTTAAGACTATTCAATTTATTCTGAATACTTCTTTGGACATATCCAACAGGTCATGCTTTTATAGTAGTCTTGTTTCTAAAGTGTTTTTCACTTTAGTTTTTATTCTTTTTCACCCATCAGCTTTTTTTTTTAAGATTTTTTAATTTATTTGACAGAGAAAGAGATCATAGGTAGGCAGAGAGGCAGGCAGAGAGAGAGGGAAGCAGGCTCCCCGCTGAGCAGAGCCTGATGCGGGCCTCCATCCCAGGACCCTGAGATCATGACCTGAGCTGAAGGCAGAGGCTTAACCCACTGAGCCACCCAGGCGCCCCACCTACCAGCTTTTTGCCTTCAGCTTTCTCTTCTCTTTCATTGCATTTATTACAAATGCATTTATTGATATAAATTTCTCTCTAAATACCAATTTTGTTGAGGTCCATAACTTATATGAATAGCTTATTGTCATGGAGTTCCAAATGTTTTATAATTTACATTTTGGAAATTGATTTTGTTTCCAAAATGGTGTTTTTAACCTTGTCTTCTTATTGTTTCTCATTCTGTTGAGCCTGGTGAGAGACTGGTTTGTGGAAGGTGTGGTCTTCTTGCTCCTCTAGTATAGGGCCAGTGTTTCCAAATGTTCTATGCGAGCTTGAGAACACATCTTCTCTGTTGGGTAGGAGTTCAAATATTTCTGCAATTCAAGTTAGAGATGTTCTGATTTTTAATAGCTTCATCTATTTAGTTGGCCCACATCTTTGGAGCCAGTGAATCTTTTAACATATCCACCATGTTTCTCTGTTTGCTTAGGCTGCAGGGAGTGGAAAGAGGCCAGAGATCTGTTTGTCCAGATCTGGAATTTTCATTTGCTTTTATTGTGCCTTGCCAGGTAAGTCACAGTGAGTACAGTTGGCAGTTAGTTGCATAGTGAGGTGCATTTGCCCTGGGTGGGAGGGGAGCCCACCTCTGTTTGTTGTTACTGCTGAGACACTGTCCACTTCTCTGATATATTTTACTTGTCAGCTGCCTTCCACTTGGCCTGGGCTCCTGACTCACCCACTGTGTGAAAATGAGCCTCTGGATGAGCAGGAATGAAGAGGAACACAGGCTTCTGCAAACTGCTGAGACCCAACGCCCACCTTTGGGGCTGCTGCCACTCTGACATGAAGGGTGTCTATGGGAGGTAGGGCCCACACCTCTTCCTTAGCAGGCGTTCCTCCTCCTGTGGTGTCTCTCAGGGCACTTCCTCGGCCTGCAGCTCTTTCTCTTTCATACCAAATCTTGTCTGGCTCTCTCACTTCTCATTCCCTGCCCCAGACTGATGCCCATTTTTCCTAGGGTTTATGAGAGGTGATTCTGCATGGTGCTAAGAGTGCATTTTTGAAAGCAAGGATATTTGGGGGACCTCAGTCGGTTAAGCATCCAACTCGATTTTGGCTCATGTCATGATCAAGGGTCATGAGATTAAGCCCCACATTGGGTTCCATGCTCAGTGGGAAGTCTGCTTGAGATTCTTTCCCTCTCCTTCTGCGCTACCCCTACTCACACTCTCTCTAAAATAAATAAATTAATCTTAAGGGGAAAAAAAGCAAGGATATATGCACACCCATATTCTCAGCACCATTATTCACATCGCTGAGGTGGGCGCGGTCTAAGTGTTCATCGGTGGATGAACAAATGTGGTGAAGGGAGATCTGACACATACTAACTACATCATGGGTGAGCCTTGAAGATATTATGCTTAGTAAAATAAGCCAGATGGAAAAGGACAAATACTACATGAGTCCACCTGCATGAAGTACCTAGAATAGGAAAATTCATGGAGATAAAAGTAGAACAGTGGTTTCCAGGGGCTGCAGGGAGGGAGAAAGGGAAGCTATTGTTTAATGGCTTTGGAGTTTCAGTTTGGGAAGATGAAGAAGTTCTCAAGATAGATGGTGATGATGATTGCAGAACGGTGTGGATGCACTTAATAATATCACTGAACTGTACATTTAAAAATGCCTAAAATGGTAAGTTTTATGTGTATTTTACCATAATTTTTTTTTTAAAGTATGAGTTTTGGAGCCAGTGTGCCTGTTTCAGATCCTGCCTTCACCATTAAGTTGTACAGCCTCAAGCAGGTGACTAAGCCTCCCTGTGCTCCAGTTCTCATGTGTAAAATGGGAATCTTAGGGGGTTCACACTGTGGGGGTGCTCCGGGCCCCATGTCAGGTGATGGCTGCCCCTGCCTTCCCTGGGTGCTTGTGTGGGTACTGGGGGAGAGGGAGCTCATTTCACCATCCTGTTCATCCCTAGCCTTCTTCCAGGGGGGCATTGCCGTGCTGCTCCTTCCACCCAAGCCTCAGCACCATCTTCCCTGCCCATTTTTCCCTGCTTATTTCTTGATCTCCACTAACATCTTGTTTTTCACGCTCAGCCCCGCAGTCCCCTCCATCATCCCAACTGCTGGGTCCTGGTTCCTGTGAGCTCTGAGAAGGTGTCTATCCTATCTCTCGTGATACTTCGTTGTGTCTGTTTGTTGAGACACCTGTTCTCCCAGTGGATGCTAAGATCCTGGACAATGTCTTTACTGCTCTCAGGATGCTGTTTTCTGAACTGAAAACTGGCGACAAATGGCATATTCCTTGCTACCCTAACACCTGGCCCTGATGCAGAGTCAGCAAATGCTGTGTCCTCTTTTGGGTCCTCAGTTTCCTGATCTATACAGCCAACAAATGAAGTCATCACAGCTCTGATACTGTGTGCATATCTGATGGTAGTCGGTGCCAAGCTGGGTATAAGTCTAGGGGGTCCTCCCATGTGAGAGGGAGAGTGCAAGAGTTGTTCAGGCGGAAGACAACCTCAGCTCCCAGCAGTGTGAAAGATTTCCTTTCTCTCACGATCCTGGGGAGAGGGTGGAAGACCATCCCACCTGTCTGAGTGACTGAGTGTCTAGTGTCCCGTGGTAGAGGGGGCTGCTGTGCTTGGGCTCTCCTCCCAGCCCTCATCACCGAGAGTTACATGTAGAGGCCAGGAGGGGGCACCAAAGACAGCCAAATGCGGAAGGACTGCAGGTGGGCTCCCAGCTCCGCCTCCTGCCTGACTAGGGATGGAGTGGTAGCCCATCCTTGTCTTGATCCAGGCCTAGGGCTGACAATGACCATAATAATTATTACTCTCTACAGTTATTGCTTATGTAGCACTTAACACTCCCAGGCACTAGGATGACTGCATAATGTGGATTCTCTCATTTTATTTCCCTGTTATAGAACCCTGTATTTTTGTAAATCTGATTAAAGAACACCCAGTGTAGAGCTAAAAGCACTAGAGATCGGGCCCTGCCACTCAGTAGTTGTGTAACTTCGGACACGTCTCTGAGCCTGGGGTTCTTCTACATAAAACAGACATTTTAGCACAACTGTATATGTTCACACGTACCTGTGGGAGTCTGTGCACACATGTGTGCCTGTGTGTGTGTGCTTGCACATGTTCATTAAAGCCCCAGGAGATGGAGCTGAGGAGTGAAGGGAGATCCCTGCAAAGCAGTTGACACCAGGAGTTTGGTGCCCAAGGGAGAAGCTGAGTTCCAGGTGCATCCTGGGGGTTGTGTTTTAGGAGAGAGCCTGGGGAGCGCCTTTACAGTCCAGAAAGGGGAGCACAGAGGGCAGGCCTAGGGATGCCCCACCTCTCAGGAAAGGTGGAAGGAGCATAGCTAAGAAGATGGACAGGGTGCTCAGAGAAGAAAGGAGACTGCCAGAGGGTGGTGCTCAGGGGATGGACTAGGGCCCCACCAGGGGTACCCTGGGGTAAGGACCGGCGGGCAGACCACGATGGTGGTGCCACTTCAAGGCATTACTGAAACAGGAGAGAGATTAATTATTCAACAGGTGCACTTGGGACAACTAGTGAGTCCATTGAAAAAAACATCAAGTCACTCCTTATACTATAAAATCAATTCCAGGGGCGCCTGGGTGGCTCAGTTGGTTAAGCGACTGCCTTCGGCTCAAGTCATGATCCCGGAGACCCAGGATCGAGTCCCACATTGGGCTCCCTGCTCGACGGGAAGCCTGCTTCTCCCTCTCTCACTCCCCCTGCTTGTGTTCCCTCTCTGGCTGTGTTTCTCTCTGTCAAATAAATAAAATCTTTTAAAAAAATCAATTCCAACTGATTAAAACTTTAAATATTAAAAAAAAGAGAGAGGAAAAAATAGGTGGATCAAGTGTCAGAGAGTGATCCCAGGAAGCAGGGGTGAGAGAGTGGACACAAGGAGGGGTGGATTAGCCTCTGACCTTGGGGCTTCTGACTGAGGACCACACAGAACACACCGACAGCGGGGGTGGCAGCTTTTCCTGTCACTGCCCCGGGAATTCCACTGAGGCATGGAGGCCTTGCACATCCAGGCTTCCTGAAGAAAGAGGAGCACAGGTAACACAGAACATTTGAAATCACAAGGGCCACTGAGACTGTCCTGGACACAAGCAGCACAAACAAAAACCCTAGGGTCTAAGGGCATCCATGAACTTGCTTAGATCCTTCTGTGCTCTTTTCGGGCCTGCACATTTTTCCTTAGTTGCAATTATGGAAAGGTGTGCTTCTAAGTGATCTTAACTTACCCACTTAATTTTCATGCTTGGATCTTTTTTTAATGATGCCCTGTAGTCCTGATCCTACTGTTGCTGGAGTCCCTCGTGGCCGGCCATTTCACTGTTGTCAGCATTCGGTTCTTCCTGCTGTGAGGCTCCTACTACCCCCCTTGGGTGGCTGGCACAGGCTTGCCTGGTGACTCTTGCTGTAGGCCACGCTGCCATCTCCATTCCGACCTTCACCTTCCTCGCCATCACTGCTGGATTGAGGGCGAGCTTTCCATGCACCAAGCCTAGTTTCAGGTGTTTTACGGGCATGTCTTCTCAGTCCTCTTACTGGAAAGGGAGGTATGGCTGTCATCCCATTTGCTGATGAGACTCTGCAGCTTACAGAGGCTTAAGTAATAAGACCAACGGCTCACCATTTTAGTCCTCTTCTCTCCCACTTGCCCTTCTCCCTATGCCCACTTCCCTCCTGATTTTAACAGAGACAACACCAGGATCCACCCAGGGGGCTCAGGATGCTCCGTCAGACCCCTAGAGGCTGGGCTTCCCTGAAGGTCTGGAACTGACTGGGCTCTCCCAACTCTGAGGAGGCAACTGCCACACACGTCTTGCCTTTGGAATTTCCACAGGGCCTGGCCCAGAGCCTGATCCCAATAATGGAGCCAAAGTGCCAATAAGGGAGTCGAAGAGACACCTGTCCCACTGGCTCTAGGCTCAGGGTGAAGTCCTGGAGAGCTCTTGTTCTGTGAGCCTCTCAGTGTCCTCAGCCCCTGCCCAGGCACACACGTGCACCCACCCCCCCACCCCACAGCCTCTTGGCTCTGAGGCTTGAACTCCCGCCCCCCCCCACACACCCACTTGCCCATCCTTCAAAGCCAACTCAAAACCCATCTCAGAATCTCTGGTCCTCTTTACTTCTCCTCTTAGAAGGAGTGAGGCTTTCCTCAAGTCAGAAAGTACTCGCCTGGGCCCTCCTGTGTCAGGTGCAGCTGCTGAGCACCTTCTGGGTGCCAAGCCCAGACTCCTCTGTGAGTTCGGGACAGTGGGGAACCTCTATCAGACAGATGAAGAAACTGAGGCACAGAGAGGCCATCTGGCAGAGCTAGGTTCACACTGAGGTTCCAGAGCTGAGCCTTTTCCCACAACTTGGGTGAGGAAGGTTTTGTACACACATCAGGGAGGTGTGAGGCTCAGAGGTGTGGGAGCAGAGAGCAGGAAGCCATGGGTGTCCACAAAGTATTCCTGGAGTCCAAGGGCAGGAGCTGGCAGGAGGAGGGAAGAGAAGGGGTATGAAGGGGGTAGGAGCTGGTGGAGCACGGGACGAGACTGGCCCAGCTGACAGAGACTCTGCTGGATAGGACGGAGAATCTAGGAGTCCTGCTGGGTATGGAGGCCCACAGTGGGCTGCACCGTGTGCATCAGCAGGTCTGCTCAGCTTCTCTGCGTCATGGCCTCTAGGTGTGTTCTTTTGTCCCTCTATTTGTACATTTGTTCAACAAAGCTATGTTGAGAAACTCTCATATATACATTCTCTCCATGGTCCAGAATATAGGAATATAGTTAGCTTCCCTGGGAGGTTTTTTTTTGGTTTTTTTTTTTTGGGGGGGGGGGAGTTTTTATAAAATATTAGAAAAGAGGCAAGCAAGAGGCATCTTTGTAAGATGTTGGCCTTGGGTGTATCTTAGTCTTCTGTGGTTGGGTTAGTAGGAGTTGTGCCCTGAAAGTGCTGAAACTACAAGGTGAAAGAATAGACTTTGAGATCCCCACCCTGCCCCAGCCACTCAGTCCATTGAGAATGTGCCTGTCTTCTCTTTCTAGTAACAATAAACTTAGCAATAGCCACTATCATCTACTGGGTGCCTTCTCTAGGCCAGTCTCTGTGTTTAGTGCTTTACACATATTCTGTTATTTTGAACCTTAGAACAACCCTATGATTATTCCTCTCCCGTGGGCAAGGAAACTGAGCCCCAGGGAGGTCAAATAGATTTCCCAAGGTCTCCTAACTAGAAGGTGGCAGTGCCAAGATTGGCCCAGCCCAAGGAGCTCTGACACAGCCACAGTCCCAAATTCTACAGTCTCTGTACCAGAGTTTTCTGTGTTCCTCACAGCAATTTTGACAAGCAGATGTGATGGGCACAGACAGGCCAGAGCTGGGTACGGGGAGCTGGAATGAGAGCTGACTTTCTCCCTCCCCAGAGCCGGCACTCATTTCCCCGAGCAGTGTGCCCATGCTCTGGTATGAGAGGGCACCTGTCCCCACCTGCAGCACGTGGCTTTTCTAGGCACCCTCCTTACCTGTTGAACTAGGAGGGCTTATGACACGGGGCCCCGGGGGAGAAACTGAGCCTACAAATGCCAGGTGCCTGTGCAAGTGATGGCTGGGAAAGCCCTCCTCCCAGTGAGCACCGTTCACTGGCCGTGTACTGCCCACAGGGCCCGAGGGGGTGGCCCCTCCAACCTCCTGCCCTGTATCCCAGCGTGGGACTTCCCTCATCTGCTGTGTCTGGCCCCAGTTGCCCTAATTCTGCCATGTGTGAGCAGCAGCCCTTCTGGAAGCCACGTTCTCCAGGGAGATTTGATTATGTCCTGGTGGTGCCACCTCGTTAATGCAATCAGGAAGTTTCCTCAAGACTTCAGCTGCTTTGCTGGCAGCCAGGCCTGGCTCCCGGGATATCCATGCTGCTCTTCTGCTCACGGCTGCTCTCAGAAGCCCTCCACTGACCACGCCAGGGCCCCGAGGGAAGGGCTGGCAGCCTCCCTGGAGTGTCCACTGTTGCCCTCCTCCCCTCAGCTCAGATTTTATTCAGAATCATTGAGAATCTTCATCTTTTTTTTTTTTTTAAGATTTTACTTATTTGATAGAAATACAGCGAGAGAGGGAACACAAGCAGAGGGAGAAGCAGGCTTCCTGCTTTCAGCCAAAGCAGGAAGCCTGATGTGGGGCTCGATCCTGGGTCTCCAGGATCATGACCTGAGCCGAAAGCAGTCGCTTAACCAACTGAGACACCTAGGCGCCCTGAGACTCTTCATCTGTTTTAAAAAAGTACTCAGCAATGAGGAATCAGCCCTTTGGATAACATTCCAGAAAACGGCCATTTTCCATTAAGGGCAGGTTCTTAATTGAAAATTTTAAGAGGAGAGGGAATTTGGGGAGAGTCCAGAAATTCTTTCCATTATGGTAATAAGCTGTAATCAGAACTGAAGAGTTGTGTTAATTCTCGTGGGTTCTCTCCCCAGGATTGCCTAGAGTGTGTCATCAACAAACACTGGGAGTTGGGGTGAGGGAACTAATGAGGTCAAATATTTCAGGAAACAGAGGGAGGGTAGAGGGTGCATCTTGCTCCTTCATTTTCCTGCATCCTCACCTATTCACACCAGGCTGTCCCCAGGACAGACCTCAGAGGCAACTCAGTGTCATGCAGTTTGAAAACATGGGGACAGGGCCTTCCAGGCAGAGGGCAACCATGAGTTGCGGCTATGTGAGCCGGGGCAGTAGGGACAGTGCAGGGTGTGCAGCTGTCAGGGTCTGGGGATGAGTGGAGGGTCTGGGTTTTCCAAATAAGGCAGGGACTAGATATTGAAGGTGAACCCCAGAGAGGGGTCACTGAAGGGAGGGCAGGTGGTGGCCAGAAGAACCACTTCTCCATGTGCATCTGAATGGCTGTGTGTGGCTCTTGAGGGCACATGGTGTCTTGCCTGCTCCCATGTGTTCCTTCCATGTGGGCTCAAGTGGAGTTCCCTCTGAGCTAGCCTGGCCTCCTCACCCTTGCACCTTCTGGCTGTCACCCTGTGGTTTCTGTCAGTGGAGTTGTCAGGATAGTGATGCCCAGGCATGTCAGCTGTCCCCACGGCGCTTCTTAGAGCCTAGACTCTGGGGCTGGATTCGGCCCCTGAGCCAAGGTTCCCCAGTCAGATCTCACCAGCTTCAGCTGAATTCCCCAAAAAGTCAGCCCATGGGCCGACTGCCAGACTACGCAGAGTAGCTACTGGTTAGACGCAGAACTGTCAGGGTCTTGGATGTAGGGGAGATAATGGCAAGGAGGGCGAGGATGACATGGCCACATGGCCATTATTTTCCCCCCTTCAAGGCCCACCTGGGACTTTTCTCCCTTTCCTATTTGTCCCTCCTGAGAGCTCCCCACCTGCAGTGAGCAGTTGCTCTCTCTGTTGGGTCAGGGTAATCCAGGAAATGAGGAAAAAATACTGTCAACATGTGTCAAGGGCCTACTGTACGCCAGGAGCTCTACTTCCTGTCAAATCCCTTAAACAGTCTTGTAGGTTGTGTGTAGTCGTTCCCTGGTGACACAGGAGGCCCAGTGACTGGGCACAGGTGATTTGTCCTAGGTGACACAGCCTACTTGAAGTGAGGCTGGGATTGGAGCCCGGTCTTTCTGGGCCCCTGCCTTCCGTCCAGGGGGCTGAGCCACAAAATGTGTCCCTGGAGAGCAGGGTTGGCTCTCCTGGGAGAACCGTGTCCTCAGGTCCTGCCAGCCCCTCTCCGTCCTGCTGCCTACCTGAGTCCTCTGGGCACCCTCAGGCCACATGGCAGCAAGGACTTCTGTGCCTCAGAAGGGACCAGGATCCCTGAGAGATAGACATCCCGTGACCTCCTGGCCCAGGAGCCTGGGGGCTCTTTGCTGCTCTTACCATTTCAGTCCTTTCTTACCTTCATGCTTAGCATGAAACAACAAAAAAAAGTTGTGGCCAGGAAACCAGGGGTGGTGGCCAAGATTGGTGTCCATTCCTGACAATATTCACTTTTGGAATAATTCAGAAAGTGACCTATCTTGATTACTTTATGGAGTTTGCCCAGAAACGGTCAGAGAACCGGGACTTGACAGAGCATTTTGATGAGGCTGGGTGAGATCTTTGTGTGAGGTCGCACAAAGAATGTTCCCTTATTAACTGGGAAACCATTGGGAGCCCTGAAATGTTTTCAGGACCTTTAAGATGAGCAAACATACAGTAACAGGTCTCCTGGAATAGGGTTAGGAAAACACTGGTCTCTCCCAATGTATGATTATGGCTTTTTGTTCTGGATAATGAGGGCTATATTATATCCTGTTTTCCTTTTTACCTTGGCTTCCAGGAGGCTCAGTTTTATGTTCAACTCCAGACCTACTTTCCCTGGGCTGGTTCTCTGGTACAGGTCCTGGTCCCTTTCCCCTCTTCATCACATGAACCTGTTGTTTGACTTTTGTACATTTTCCCCATTATGGATGATTATGGGACATCCTTTCTGGAAAGAGGCATAGCATCTAGAGTGGGTAAGCAATAGTGTCCTTGAAGGGCTCTCTGCTGAGGATGCATTAGGTATGGGGGCTGGCAAGGAGGACATGGGACCAAGACCTCAGGGATGGCAACTAGGAAGCAAATGTCAAGGAACATATGCCAGCAGTGATGTCTCAGCATGTCCTATTCCATGGACAGTGAAATAAACAGAAGCATTGCAAGTTAGCATCAACAGACCTCACATGTGTGGGAAGGAAAAGCCATGCATGGCTCCATGCCCCTTACCCAGCTGTCACTGCTTTCCTATTTTTTGGCTGTCTTTCTCTATACCCGAGGCACCGTTGGCTATGTCTGTATCGTGCTTTGCTCTCTAGCTTCATGCCCCAAAGAGAAGACTCAAGTTCTGTGTGTGCTTGGGTCTTACCCTACCTCTTGTTGGGACTCACTTAGATTATCCCTATTTTTTCTCACTGATGAAGATAGTGCTACAGTGAGCCTGTTCACGCATGCAGCTTTTTCCTTCTCTTAAATCATATCCACGGGTTAATCCCCAAATGTGGATCCATTGTACCAGAGTGTGAGCGTTTGAAGGCAAGGAGTGTGTGGGGCTGACCCGAAGGACCTGGCAAGCACCCAGGCTGCCAGCCCTATGTCGCCTCTTCCTGTGCCCCAAACCTGCCACTGTTGGGTTTGCCAGGAAGACATTAATTTGCTATAAAACTGCACTTTATCAGTCAAGCTGAATTCCTTTGATTTGCTAGGTGATTGAACAGTTTGCATTACTTTTTGATGTTTTTCTGTCTGTTTTTGCCTTTTGTGTTTCATTCTCATGAACTCTCTGTTCATGCCCATCATACCTTTATCAGTCAAAGATGTGATGAAGTCATTAACATTTGAGGAAATTTTAGCAGGCAATAGTAGCTATAGTTCTGTCATGTTTAATACAAATATCTTTCTAGCCTGTGTTCCTTCTCATTTTACTTTTTTGTTTTTCCCCTCAGAAGATCGGATGCTTTCCTAGTCAAATAATGGCTCTGATTTTGCTGGGGAAAGGGAACTGGCTGGTTGTTATTCCTGAGTGTGGGCACCACTCCAAGAGGCTGCCAAGCCTGGCTGGGAGTGGGCTTTGGGTATGTGGCTTGTGCATATGAGGCCTGTACTTTGTGCTTTATTACCACTTGGGCCCCAGAAGCCTGGGAGCTGGGGCAAGTCCAACACCTGGACAAGGGTTTCTGCAAGGTAGCAACCTTGCGTCTGAAGGCCCAGGGTAGGGGAGCTCCCAACTCAGCCCTGGAGGGTGGCCAGAACCAATTTTGTCCTGGGCCACAGGGCTCTCCAAGACCGCTTGTATCTGAGAAAGGAGGTCCCAAGGATGTGTCCTTTCGTGGCCATATGCCACCCTCAATGCTGGTAAGTCCTTGGTGAGCCCCTGGGGGACCTGGCTGTGGGCCGCCCTGCAGGTGTGGTGGGAGCATTCACTTCGCCCTCTGTGGAGAGTTTTGTGCAGTTGGAGATGGGGAGGGGCTATGTCACACATACTCAGCAAGACCCCTTCTAGATCTTCCTGTTCTGCAGACCTCCAGCATCTCCTCAGCCTCCAGTCCATCATGCAGTCCCCTTGGGGTGCCTTGGTCACTTGTCAGTCCCACTGATCATGCACTGTCCCCTCCTCCAGGAGCCTTCCCTTGCTGCCCACTGCCGTCAGTTCCCAGGCCTCTGCACAGCACTTCCTGGAGGGGCATTCTGAGGACTTCCTGGTAGAGGTGTCCCCACAGACACAGGCTGGCTATTACCTGGCACATAGAAAGGCATAGTGGATAGTTGTCAGACTGAATGTGTTGTTGGCTGGTTGGACCCCAGGCTCTGGCAGACAAATGAGGTGTCCCTCTGGTAACCCCTGACCTCCTTCAGATATGAGTGTGGAGTTTCAGGGTGCTTCAGGGGATTGGGGGGAAGCTGGGAGGTGCTCCTTTCCTGCCTCATGGTGGAGCCTGGGCAAATCTCGGGAAGGCAGCCAGCCATCCCCTGTCTCCAGCCTCCTTTGTGTGTGAGTCACCATCTGGAAGTCGCCTTCATTTGTTTTAATTTAGCGGGAGTCGGCTCTTCTTGGGAGTGATGCCACTGGCTTGTCCTTCCTTCCACTGTGGCTTTACGCTCCTTGAGGAAAGGGGGTGGGGTGCAGAGTGCTTTGCAATAAAGCACTTTCTCCTCATCATCTTTAAAAAAATTTTTCTTAGCAGAAGCAATAGGAGAAATTTACTGGCCTGTCAGCAAAGCCATTGCTCATCAGACTGGAGAAAGGAAAAGCAGAGGTCATCAATTCATGGGCAGTGTCTCAGGAAGGGATTAAATCATTTAGCAACATGTCCTTAAGAAATCATTGAAGCCTCATACTGTCATTCTCTTTCCCTGGACCTTCCCATCAAATACATTTTCCAAATGCAAAGCAAGTCAGTGGCTGATGGTTATCTTCCCAGTGGTTCCGCAGGCTGTGCCTGCGCCATTTCTGCTGGGAGAGCTGGCCTCCGTGTGCGCTCGTGTGTGGGGCGGGGGGGAGGACACATACGTGTATGCCGCCAGGTGCCAACAAGGAGGCGTTTGTGTGAGATGGCTACATAAACACACATCACGCACACATTGCTTAGCATGACAGTGTTCGGTTTTCTTATGTTTGTGTTATGTTGGGAATTGCCATCCGTTCATCCAGATAAATAAATGTAGAAGTACATTTAAGCCCCTAGCAGCAGGATTCCAGAAGACCCATTAGTGTTCCTTGCTGTGTGTCACTTGTGCAGTGCACAGGGCTCGGCGGGGCCTGGCATGGTGTCCTCGGGTGCCTGGGGGGACCTTCGAGCCTTCCCAGGCTGCTGTGCCCCTTCGGAGTCCCTGGACTCCTGGTTGGGAAGTTGGAAGCTGGCCAGACCTGGGTTCAAACAGCAGTTGCCCACCATCAGGTGGTGTGGCTTCCCCTCTCAAAGCTGTCCTCTAGGGCCACGTGAGCCTAGAATGTGCTGGGCGTGTAGATGGATAGATGAAGGGCCCTTTCAGTTATCAGTATGCCTGAAATTCCACAGCCTGTCTCACCAGGACACTCGACATGACGCGTGAGGTGTGGATAACTAAGACATGATGATGGCTAATTTTATATGTCAACTTGCCTGGGCCATGGGGGACCCAGATTAGACATAATGTCTGGGTGCGTTTGTGAGGGTGCTTCCAGAAGAGATTAGCATTTGCATTGGTAGACTGAGTAAAGCAGATTGTCTTTCCCGCTGTGGATGGGCTGTAAATCACGAGTCAAAGGCCTGAATAGAACAAATAGAACAAAAAGTGGAGGGGAGGATTATTAGTTCCCTTTCTGTCTGCCTGCTTAGCTGTGACTTGTCTCCTCCTGCCCTTGGGCTGGGGATTTCAGGCCTCTGGACTCCAAATGGACAGACCCCACCAACTCTTCTGATGACTGACTGTGGAACTCCGTCTCCATAATTGCCTGAGCCAGTTCCTCATAATAAACCTCTTTTTGTGTTGTAGAGAACACCAACTAATGCAGGTATGAAGGTGGTCCACACAGCCTGGCCAGTCAGGAAAACAGTCAACACAAACAGATGAAATACCTTGTTGGAACTCAACAGGAAGACTTTTTTTTTTTTTTTTTAAGATTTTATTTATTTGACAGAGAGAAACACAGCCAGAGAGGGAACACAACAGGGGGAGTGAGAGAGGGAGAAGCAGGCCTCCCGCGGAGCAGGGAGCCCGACGTGGGACTCGATCCCGAGTCTCCGGGACCATGACCTGAGCTGGAGGTAGTCGCTTAACCAACTGAGCCACCCAGGCGCCCCAAACAACAGGAAGACTTTCTAAGCACTAATCATCTCCTTCTGTTCATCTCACAAGCACCTGACGGACAGGTGCCCTGTGCTGGGCCTGGGCCAGGGATGCAGGGGCGGGCCAGCCACCTCTCTGGCCTCACAGGCCTTGGGTACCTGTGGCGGACGGCTGTCACTGGCGGGTGATCAGAGAAGCGGGGCTGGGGGCACTGTGCGTGCAACAGCAGGGCCACGGCAGTGGGGACTGAGGGCGGGCACTCTCCTGCACCGGAGCACAGAGGCCGGAGCACGTGGGCGCTGCCCACCTCTCAGGGAGGGGCGTCTGGTGGGCAGGCAGGAGAAGCTCAGCAGGTCTTTGGACCAGCGGGGGAGGGGAGAGCTGCCAGCCCCCACCGAGACCCACCCCCACTGGGCTGGCACAGGCACACTGCATCTTCAGAGTCTTACTTCCATCTTACAGAAGACACTGAGGGCTGAGACAGCCCAGGGCAGGGCAGGCATGCACTGAGGCCCTGCTAGGGCCTGGCACTCTGGCCCACGGACTCTGAAGGCCTCGAGCAGCCTGCTCAGACTTGCTATCCCTGGAGTATCTTCCATTTTCCTCCTCACAGGACAATATTACAACCCACCCCACCCACCTCAGAGGGCCCAGCATGCGCTGGGCTGTGCTCCCTGACCTGGTTCCCCCACAGTGTTCCCTGCAGTCTGCCTGGGTGTTGGGGTGTGGGCCACACCAAGGGCCTGGTGAGAGACCCATGGCCCCAGCGAGTGAGAAACTGAGAGACTGTTGGCTAAGCTGCAGTGCTTGGAGATGAACCCAATGGCCCCCTTGGCTGGTACCACCTGGGGACTGCCCCCCCAGTCCATGATCCCCCCCAGGAGGTTCCTGGGGCAGCTCCTGCTCCACCCCCCCCGCCCCACTGTGGCTCTATTAACTAGTTAAGCAGTAAAAGCTGGAAATGGCCCCTGGGCAGCTGTCCTCTGGGATGGCGGGAGCATTCTCATGTCAGAGGACAGTGGGGTTGGTCTGGAATTGTGGGACTGTGCTTACTCTCTGCAGGGACAAGGGGCCCTCTGTACTGTCCACAGACTCCATTCAGGCCTGTCCTTGGCTGTGGCCAGAGCAAGAGGGAGAGGATGAGGCCCTTTAGATATACACTCTTTGTCTGGTTCTCCTGTTTTCCCCAGAATTCCTTCCTGGAGCTGAGTCACCGAGTGCCTCTGGCTGGAGAGGCAGGTGGCTGTGCCCTGTGTATGTGTCTGCCTCGCATACAGGCACTCAGGGCAGACCCTCAGATACTGGGGCTCCTCCCTCAGGCCTCACACCTCCCTGTGCTCTCAGGGGCAGCAGTCATCCTTCAGAGCCCAGGCTAAGAGCCTCCTCCAGCAGCATGACCGTTGTCCCTTTCCCCACTTCCCCCCCCCCAGAGTGGACATAAGTCATTTGAACCCGGCATTGGTCTTTACCACCTTCTCAGGGGTTCTGCTTCCTGCAAGAGAGGCTGAGGGCAGGGGTCTGAGAGAGACACACCAGATCTATCTTGTGCTGTTTTTTTTTCTTTTTTTAAGATTTTTTTAATTTATTGGACAGAGAGAAGGAACAAGTGAGCATGAGCTGGGGGAAGAGGCAGAGGGAGAAGGAAAAGTAGATTCCCCACTGAGCACAGAGCCCAACGCTGAGACAAAATCAAGAATCGGATGCTTAACCGACTGAGCTACCTGGGTGCCCTATCGTTGTGGTTCTTAAACAAGCTCTAAGTGAATATCTCCCTGCACATGCCTGCCAGCTAGATGGGGGATGCCGTTAATAGCTGTGGTCCCTTTCTGCAGGAGCTAAAGCCTATGGACATGTGTGCTAAGTTCTCAGGGATGCGGGAGCACACAGATGCCTTGCCCCTTGGGGTAGAGTGGGTACCGGGCTCTCCTGAGTGGGTCCCAGAGCAGTGAGAGCAGGCCTTGATAGAAAGGCAGCAACAGCTAGAACAAGACCAGGCGGCAGGGAACATTGTGAGTGTAGTAACCACCTGGTCTCTCTGGCCAGGACTTCCCCAGCATCAGCACCAAAGGTCCCATGGGCCAGGACACCACTCCATGCTGGCCCAGCTGGGACCGTTGGTGCTTCTGCCAGGAGGAGAGGCCAGAAAAGCAGGCCAGGGTCAGAGGGTGACAAACACACCCAGGAGCTTAGACGTGGCTCTTTGGGTGGTGGTGGAGCCACAGAAAGGTTTGGTCCAGCAACCCACAGGGTCAGATTGTACTTCTGAAAGGTCTGGAAGCTGCACTCAAAGACACGGGCAGGGGAAGGCAGGGTGAGTCAAGAGGCTTCTAGTGACAGAGGTCAGGCTTTGAAGACTTTTAAACTGGGCTGCATTGGGGGAAGAGAGGCATGGAGGAGCACCATCAGGAACTCAGGACCTAATAGGTGTTGGGTGAGGCAAGGGCCCCAACCAGGATCATGGCCTGGGCCTGCGTGTCCAGGGGTGGGTAGGTGGGATCCCTTCCCCCGGGGGGCTGAGCAGCTCGGTGTTGTACCCATGGAGCAGGAGGGCCGTGGAGGGGACAAGAGATGAAAGGGTGTCCTTCAGGTTTACTACTTTGCTGCTTCATAAGGGGACGAGTACGAACCAGTGGAGACCGTGGGTGTGGACGTTGGTCTTCCCAGTGGATTCCTCGTGGCACTGAGATCAGTTAAGTTCGGAAATGCTGAATTTATCTTGCCAAAAAAGCCTCATCTCTGGCTGACCACCTAGAACTGGACCTTGGCACCACCATGGGCTCCATGAGAGTTGGTGAGTTAGTATAATCAAGGCACAGGTGGAAAGCTGGCGCAGACTCAGCTAGAAGTCAGTTGTAATAGGATGAGAAAGTGGGAGTTAGAGAAAGATGGGGGACTGAGTGAGGGCCAAAGAGGGAGGAGTGGGCCAAAGGGGCACTGAGGTCTCCACTCCCATGAGGCCCATCACAGTCTAAGAGTTGGGGTTACAGGTCAGATGATGGGAACCAGCACCCTTCATGGGCCTCACTGAGCTCTCCTTTCTCCTGATCTACCCTCTTCTGTCTCCAATTTCACTCCTGGTTTTTCCTTTGCATCTTTTCCTAACATCTGGTGTGGAATGTAGAGCTTATTAATTTTCATTCTATCTTTTCCGTAATGTAACACCTACGGTTGTAAATTTCCCTCCAGTGCCTTTTTACCTGTATCCCAGGAGAGTCAATATCTGCTGCTTCTATTATTGCTTGGTTTATGTCCTTTGTATTTTTCATCATCATTTCTCCTTTGGCTTATGAATTATTTTGTTTTCCAGATGTATCTGGGTTTGGGGCTTGACCTGTGATTGACTTCTAATATCATTGTGTCTTGTTTAGAAAGTTTGTTCCATATATCATCTTTGGTATTTGTTGAAGCTCTCTTTTTATCCAGCTACATAGTCAATGTTACAAACATACGATCCATGCTGAAAAAATGTGAACATCCAACACATTGGTTTGGTTGTGGAGTTTCGTATCTGCCCAATAGGTCAAATGTAACAATTATGCATTTCAGATCTTATTTTCATGATTTTTATTCTGCCTGATGTATCACCTTTCTGAGGATGGTGTGTTAAATCTCCCAGCCATGCTGGTGAACAGGGTAATTTCTCCTAAGTGTGTCATTGTCACTCTGTGGTCCCATTATTGCTTGGCGCTGTTATGTCTCCTGGTACATTATCTGTGCCATTACCATGTTGCCAATGCCTGTATCACTGGAGCACTTTTACTCCTGTTTCTACTTTTTCTGTAATGGCTTTCTTTGGAGTAGAATTGGCTGAGTCCTTTTTCCTATCACCTCACTTTTAATTTTGATAGTTCATTAAATTTCATATATGTCATATACTTGATTTAAAAAAATCTAATCAGAGGCTGTTTTAAAAGTATATATATAATTAATAATTAGATAATTTAATTAATAATTAAATAAACATATTTAACAATTTATTTATTTGAGAGAGAGAGAGCACACTCACAAGCATCCATGACTGGGGGAAGGGGCAGAGGGAGAGAATCTTCAGCAGGCTCCATGCTGGACTCAATCATGACCCTGAGATCACGAGCTGAAACCAAGAGTCTGAGGCTTAAGCAACTGAGCCACCCAGGCACCTGTTTTTAATGATATATTTGAATTACTTTTACTGCCTTATTTTCTATCTACCATACTTTTTAACATTTTTCCCCCTTTGTTTTCTTACTCTCTTTCCCTCCCCCACTGGTCTAGAGATTGAAAGACCTATTTTTGTTTTATGCACTTCATTTTTTGTGTTTAGTGACTTTCAGATGTACAGGCTTGAGCACTCCTCGGTTCATGGAGTGCTCCCCTTTCTCCCCTCTGCCTCCCCTCCGCCCCTCTCCACCTCCCTCCTCTCCATCATCAGCCCACAGTGGGCCCACATCAGTACTGCGTATTATTGGTGTTTGATCCCCTTTGACTCATCATCTCTAATCCCATTCTTCAGGAGTCCCAGCCTCTCTCATGGATTTTTATGTGCCTTTCCAGTCCTCATGCCACATATTTATTTATAGCTATTGGTAGATAAGAAAAATACAAAGTATCATATCATGTGTCTGGTGGACTTTCATGGTGTTGGGCTGTAGGCTTCATCCTTTCTCATAGGCACCCCTGTGTCTCAACACACTTCCTGTCTGCTCTACCGTCCTGGACTTGAGTCATTCACCACAGGCCTGATGATGGACTGGTCCTGTTGTGCAGCCTTGAGAGGTCTGGGGGCACTCTTGTTTGTCTGTAACTGCCTTTTTTCCTCCTGAATTTTTTTTTTTTAAGATTTATTTATTTATTTGACAGAGAGAAACACAGTGAGAGAGGGAACAGAAGCAGGAGAGTGAGAGAGGGAGAAGCAGGTTTCCAGCCAAGCAGGGAGCCTGATGCAGGGCTCGATCCCAGGTCTCCAAGATCATGACCTGGGCCGAAGGCAGTTGCTTAACCAACTGAGCCACCCAGGCGCCCCTTCCTCCTGAATTCTAACTCTGCTGGTGTTGGTTTGTTTGACACTTGAGAAACACTTCCATGTAAAGTCTTATGTCTTTCTATAATTCTTGGAACTTCTCTGTCAGCATTCCTTCAAATATTTTCTCCCTATTTACTCTTCTTTCTCTTTCCAGGATCCCTGGTATAGGGATGGGGACACTTCTTTTTCTATCTTCCACACCTCTCAACTCGCCTCCTATTCTTTCCCCCATATCTCTCCTGAGGCTTTCTGGAAGAGTCTCTCAGGGAAATATTCTAGTCCATTTCAACACCAGTCCATTTTTCACACCCAGCGTTTCCAGCTTGTTCACCTTCATAATTACCTTTAAGCTTGTGTTCTCAATATTCTCCTTTATGATTCTGAGCACCTCAGTTGTTCGTCTCAAGTGCCTGTTCTGTCTATCCCATCAGTCTGTCCCCTTTAGCATAGATGGCTCCTTGCAGGGCCTCACATGTGTGCATGCATGTTTTAGGTCAGGAGTGGGAGGGTAAAAGCAAGTGGAACTAGACTGGAGTTCCACGTACCAGCTAGATAACCTTTGGGCCTTTGCACAGGATGCCCAGAGAGATGCCCCAACTTCTCCTAGCTTGGCTAATTCCTATCCATGAAATTTAGAAGCCTTCTTTCTCATTCACTCCCACCTCTGGTGGGACAGGTGCCCCTTTCCTGATGCCATGCATCCTGGCCTTTCTTCAGTTGTCACGGTGGTCATGTTGTACTATGATTACTATCACACACACGCGCGCGCGCGCGCACGCACACACACCTTTTTTGTTATGACAACATGTGAAATATACATATAGAAGAATCCATGCAATGCAAATGTTCTATTTCCATTATAATAGCACAGTGAATACCCCTGTACTTGTACCCAGTTTAAGAATGGATTATTTCCAGGTGCCTGGGTGGCTCAGTCAGTAAGTGTCTGCCTTCGGCTTAGACCATGATCCAAGGGTCCTGGGATTGAGCCCCGCATGGGGTCCCTGCTCCATGGGAAGCAGCTTCTCCCTCTCCTTCTCCCACCCCTCCACTTGTATTCCTTCTCTTGTTCTCTCTCTGTCAAGTAAATAAATAAAAATCTTTAAAATAAAAAAAAAAAGAATGGATTATTTCCAATAGCTTGGAATATGCCCTCCTCCTCCCAGAGGAAATCACTGCCTTGACTGGTGATAAATATCTTTGCTCTCCTGTTAGTGTATATAATGAACTTTCTAGTATTGCAATTTAATTACTTATATTCTGTGATGCTCACTCTCTATGAAGTTTTTGGAATTTATCTCTGTTAATGCATGTCGATAATTCATTCCTTTTCACTATTATGAAATTGTATCCCATCCTATCTACATACTGCAATTTATTTATTCTGTTGCTGAAGAGCATATGGATTGCTTTCCCTCTTTTTTTCCCCTGTTGCTGACAGTGCTCCCATGAACCCAATAGGACACATGGGTAAGAATGTTTCTAGGGTGTGTGTTTATATATATTTGCAAGAAGTGTATCTGTACAGTGCATTTAGAGGAGAGAGCGTGCTGGCTGTATCTCTTCTAGGAAATGTCACCCTGTGTCTCAGAGTGTGTGTGCCATCTTCACTCTGCCAGCAGCCAGGAGGACATTACCAACATTGTGTTGCCAAACTTACAAACTTCTGTCTGTTCAGAGCATGTGAAATGGTATCTTTTTATGGTTTTCATTTGCATTTCTTCTTTCAGTAACATGGTTAAGTATCTTCTCATATTTATTGTTCATGCAGGTTTTCCCTTTTATGATTTTATGACAGTCTTCTTAAGTCTTTTGCACATTTTCCCATTGGGTGGTTCTTCTTTTCTTACTGGATTTTGTGATTAAGTTGTTTATACCAGACTCATGAGAACCAACTATGCCCATCTCTTCCCATCCCTGCACTTTGTGACCTCACATCGGTGGCTTGAAATTAGTCACATAGAAGTATTTACATCATGAAGATCAGCAAATACTACAAATTGGGACTTTCCAAGGTCTGGAGACGCTGTTGTTCAACCTTTCCCAGCAGACCACTGTTTAGAAGAGTTCTCTTTGTATCTAGGCTCGAGTCATTTGTTAATTATACGTTCAAATATTCAATTATATATGCAAATATTCTACCCCACATTGTGGCTTTTAAAAATATATCCTTTGAGTAAACTTTGATTAACAGAAGTTCTTAATTTTAATGTGGTTTCATCTTTAAATTTTTTCCTATATGTGTTGTATGTTTTGTGTCTTGTTTAAGAAATCTTTCCTATCCTAAGGATATTAAGAGATCCTCTCATGTATTCTTCTGAAAGTTTTGGAATTTTGCCTTTTACATTGGAGTCTTTAATATACCTGAATTTGTGTGGGCTGTGGGGTTGTGGGCCCAATTTATTTATTTATTTTGCAAGCTGAGATCACGTATTTCTTCACAGACAAGAAGGGTGTATTTTAGGCCACAATCGCCAAACTGTGGAAAGAGCCAAGGTGCCCATCAACAGATGAATGGATAAAGAAGATGTGGTACATATATACAATGGAATACTATGCCTCCATCAGAAAGGATGAATATGCAACTTTTGTAGCAACATGGACTGGACTGGAAGAGATTATGCTGAGTGAAATAAGCCAAGAAGAGAAAGTCAAATATCACATGGTCTCACTTACTTGCGGTGCATGAGGGGTAACCTGGAGGACAGTGGGAGAAGGAAAGTAAATGGGAAGTAGGGTAATCCAGGGAGAGAAACGAAACAACAGAGACTTTGGACACAGAAACAAACTGAGGGACTTGGAGGGAGAGGGTGGAGGGATGAGAGAGCCTGGTAGTGGGTACTGGGGACACCTAAAGCATGGACCACTGGGTGTGGGGAATGGGGAATGAATCTTGGAACACTGGAAAAAAAATTTTAGTAACAATAAAAAAAAAAAGAAAAAACAAGAAGGGTGCATTTTAATGATAGCTGTGCTGCATTGGGTGAGATAAGGCAAATATCTAACAACTAGGTTAAAATCAATCTAGTGAGAAGATATACATATATTTTGTGATTTTATGTGTGTCATTTGGATGAATTGTCCCAAGACATATATCTATATGGTGCTCAGTTGTGATAGATTAATTGCAGAAACAGGCCCTGTTTCTCATGCTTGCCTACAGCCGTTCACTTAGGAAGAGCCCTCCCAAACTGATGCGGGGCTTGGTGTCGTTTTTCTTTGGCCCCCAGGTCAGTAGCAGAGGCTTAGAAAAGCAGGTGTACATTTTCATTCTTTTCTTGTACTTCTGCCACCACCTTGAGAGCAAGCCTGGCTTAGTCTGCTGGAAGGACGTGAGTGACATGTGGAAGAGAGCGGAATCATTCCAGCTGAAGCCGTCCTAGACCAACAGTTTCCAGCCAACCCATCAGCTGGTCAGCCGCAGTCATGCAAGTCTAGCCCAGAGTGCAGAACTGCCCTACCCACCTGTGGACTTATGAGAAACACCAGTGGTTACTGTTTTAAGCCACTGGAATTTGCGGTGGCTTATTACACAGCAGTGTCTCACTGATAATGTTAGTTACTTGAGAGTATTCCGGATGCTGAAGGTTTTCAATAGCACTGCCTTATTTATTTAGGCTGTAATTTTTTTTTAAGATTTTATTTATTTATTTGACAGAGAGAGATCGCAAGTAGGCAGAGAGAGAGGAGGAAGCAGGCTCCCTGTTGAGCAGAGAGCCCGATGCGGGCCTCGATCCCAGGACCCTGAGACCATGACCTGAGCCAAAGGCAGAGGCTTTAACCCACTGAACCACTCAGGTGCCCTACGCTGTAATATTTTTTGATTACCTCTTATGCATGATTCCTTAGGGATGCCCCTTTAAAATTTTGGTCAAAAAAAGGGTTATTTTACCCTTTGTTTTAGTAGATAAATCAAGATTGGCCTTATTATAGTTATGTTTTTATCATCTCCTTCAAGGTGTAAGATTTCATTTACTCCAAGGTGCCAAAGTACTCTGTCATTTAAGCAAGCTGAGAGCTTAGCAGTACTTTGGAAGAACCAAAATGTAATAGTAATGGTTAATGAAAATCTCTTTTAAAATTTAAAGCCATCTAGAACTATTAATACACTACTGAGCAAAGCTTTGGCATTCTTCCTTTGGCTCTGAAATATTTTGTTTTTATCATCTGTTATTTTATTCAAAATTTACTCTTTGATGCAAAAATTTTTAATGAGGGAGTCTCATTCATTGTGGCTAATAGTAGTTGAAGAAAAATGGTGCCAGGTTCAGCATCTCACATGGGTCCCCTCATCCTCTTTTCTATTCAGGTATAATCATTTTGCTGCTCTCTTCTTTTATCTCTGTACCATACACCTCCTTGGATTAGTTCCTCTCTAGGAAGGACATGTAGAAGATCTTGGAGGAACTAGAACCCAGTATTTATTTTTATTTTTTTTTTAAGATTTTTTTATTTATCCAATAGAGAGAAACACAGCCAGAGAGAGAATACAAGCAGGGGGAGTGAGAGAGGGAGAAGCAAGCTTCCCACCGAGCAGGGAGCCCGATGTGGGACTCGAACCCGGGTCTCCGGGATCATGACCTGAGCCGAAGGCAGTCGCTTAACCAACTGAGCCACCCAGGCGCCCCTAGAACCCAGTATTTAAAAATCTTTCCAAAATTAAGGCAGACTCCCTCTCTGGAATGAGGACTTACCCAAAGTCTTTGAAATAATACAGAACGGAAGTTTCAAATCACTAAGATACCCAGAGGATTAAAGGATTCTTTTTGTTTCCCCTCTAATTCATAATAAGCATAATAATTAGCATCAATGTCTGCTTACAGTATGCTAGGAACTCTTGTAAGCACTATTTTCAGAACAATCCTAGAGGCCAGATACTACTCTTATACCCATTCTACAGATGAGGGGACTGGACCAGCCTAAACAGTTAACAAACTTGACTGAGCTCACATAGCTTGTGAGTGTGATAGGGATTCAATAATCCAGTTCCAGAGTCTGCACCCTTAGCCAAGCGAGTGGTAAGCTGTATTTATATATCCACCTGTACTGTTTACAGTCCTGTGGTATGTGTGAGAGCTGGCTTCAGACATCCAAGCAGCCTGGAACCCCTGAGTGGCATGACACCCTGGATTTAGGACTAACACAGAGAAATTTATTTACAACCCATGTGCTTTCTTTGTATACCCTTCACCTAGAGTCACCAGCTAACATTTTGTCCTACTTGTTTTCCCTCCCTCTCTCTCTTTTGGCTGTACCATTTGAGAGTAAGTTGCAGATATCACAACCATTCCTAAGGATTTCAGTGTGTCTCCTAAAACAAGAACATTCTTTTATATAACCTTAATATAATTATCTAATTTAACATTGATTTTTTGGACATTTTTGAAGAGTACAGGCTAGTTGTTTCATAGACTGTGTTTTATTTGAGTTTGTTCCTTCATGATTAGAGGCAGGTTATGCATTTCCAGCAGGAATATTCCAGGAACGATGTTGTATCTACCGTAGAGCCTTCCTCATGATGTCGGTTTATCCTATTACTAGTGATAGTAATCTTAATTCAATGTCAATACAATGTCTGCCAGATTTTTCCATAGTAAAGGAATTTTTCCCCTTTAAAATTAATAAGTAATCTGCAAAAAGAATCTACTCATTAATTAACTTCCATCTAATGGTTTTTAGCATCCATTGATATTTCTTGCCTGAGTCAGTAATTACAATGGTGGCTACAAAAATGGTGGCTGCATCATTCTTTGGAAAGAGGAATATTCATTTTTTCATTCATTTCTTCATTTTTTTACTTCTACAAACAGTGGAACCATGAATTCTGTTTTTATTTGCTGTCTTATAATTCACTATTCTCATTATTCATTTTCACACTGAGATTATCTCAGATTTGGGGTCCTCTTCAATCTGGATATTGTGTCCTCTGTCATATCCCAATCAGTTTTCCAGCACTTCCTTACTTTCTGGCACAGCACAGTGTTCTAGACTCATAGTGTCTTTTTTCTGTTCCAGTCTTGGATTTAGCCATTTAGTCAAGAAGTCTCCATTCAGTTTAGCGGGGGAATGGCAGTTAGAAACTGTGATCTATGCTCTAGTTTTACTCAATGGTCCTGGAGTATCACGCTTCTAGATCCTTTAAGTGAACAGAGATAGGAAATCATAGGTTTTTTTTGTTGTTTGTTTAAATTAGGAGTCTGTCTGATTACCTATAATTCTAATCCAATGCCACAGGATTCTTCTTACCTCTCCTTGCCTTTTATTTCATTCTCCCCTGAAGAGTAATATACATACTCATTTGCTCAATTCTATAATACATATAAAAATAGTCCCAGAGTTTCTTCTCTGAAGAAACTTTAAAATTTATTTGCAAGTAATCTCCTATAATCTTTAAAATTTCTTCCATATCAGTGTGTTTGTGTGCCTTATTTCTTACTTTACTTATATTAGCCTTTTCTTCTGCGTTTTTAATTTTTTAATTTTTTATTTATTTTTTAAAAAGATTTTATTTATTTATTTGACAGAGAGAAACACAGGCTAGAGGGGGAACACAAGCAGAGGGATCGAGAGGGAGAAGCAGGCCTCCCGCTGAGCAGGAAACCCGATGTGGGGCTTGATCCCAGGTCTCCAGAATCAGGACCTGAGCCGAAAGCAGTTGCTTAACCAACTGAGCCACCCAGGGGCCCCTCTTCTGATTTTTTTTTTTTTTAAGATTTTATTCATTTATCTGACAGAGATCACAAGTAGGCAGAGAGGAAGGCAGAGAGAGAAGAGGAAGCAGGCTCCCTGCAGAGCAGAGAGCCTGATGCAGGCCTTGATCCCAGGATCCTGAGAGCATGACCTGAGCCGAAGGCAGAGGATTTAACCCACTGAGCCACCCAGGCGCCCGTGAATTTGTTTTAGCTTTATGAGTTACAGTTTATTCACTGCTTTTAACTTTTTCAGATTATGAATTTTCTTCTGACATTGCATTAAGTAAAACATTTCTATTATCTTTAATTTTTTAGGCATTCTATTTTATTTGGTTTTATTTCTCCTTTCATCCAGAGTAGCTTAAGAGAATGTTTTTAAATTATCAGAGTAAAAGACTTTTTAAAAAATACACTCATAATTTCCAATTTTTATTGCAAAGTGATAAAAAGTATTGGTTTTCATCTTGGCAGTGATGTTTTCCTTGTGGACAAACATGTGGTAAGTTGTTGTTAATGTTCAAGTATATCCTCCATTACGAGTTGTTAGTCATTTATCCATAAGATCTGCCTCATCAGTTATGTTGTTTAGATATTCTTTATTCCTTGTCATTTTTTGGTCCACTTGATCTGTTTTGTATGTTAAAGTCTCCTACTGTTGATATTTTCTTATCTCCCCTTGAAAAAATTTATCATTTTGATGAACATAAATACATCAATCTTTGCATATGGTTTGTGACTTGAGATTTTGTTTAAGAAATCCTTTCCCATCATTAGATCATAAAACATATTCCTTTATGTTTTATTTTGTTGCCTTCAGAGTTTAGTATTTTACAGGGTGTCTATTATCTATCTGGACTTTATCTTTGTAGATTTGTGAAATAGTAAGTCAATTTTATCATTTTAATTTTTTCATTTCCATAACAGTTTTCCCAATACTCTCTGCTAAACTGAAATTGTTTATTTACATTTCTATACATACATGGGTCTATCTATATCTGAGATCTCTATTCTGTTCCCTTGGTCTGTTTGTCAGCTTCTGTATCAGTACCACAGTATATATCTTTGTAGTATTTCTCATTATCTGCTTAAATGGGTTACATTCTATTGCTCCTTTTTAAAGTCATCTTATTCATTCATATCCCTTTATTCTTTCATATAAATTTTACATTGTTTATCCAAGTTTCTCAAAAAATGTAATTATATTTTATTGGAAATGTATTGAATTTGTAGCTTAGCAGAGAAATTATATGTTAAAACTTAATATTATCTCATCCAAGAGCTTGAATTCCATTTTTCAGATCATCTTGTCTTTTGATAAAGTTTTTAAAAATCTTCTCTCCCTCTATATCTTTCTCTATTTATATATGAAAGACTATATTCATTCTGCAAATGATAGCTTTATATTTTGCTTTCTAGACATATACTTTTTAATTGTCTTTATTTCCTTATAGTCTAAAACAGCAACTTCATCCTTTTCTTATTACCAATATTAAATAGGATGCATGAAATTTGATGTTTGCTGCAGGATTTTAATCTTTACCAAGTTAATGAAATTCCATAACACTTGCAGATTAAACAGTGTTGTGTTTTTTTAATTTTATTTTATTTATTTATCTGACAGAGAGAGAGACAGTGAGAGAGGGAACACAAGCAGGGGGAGTGAGAGAGGGAGAAGCAGGCTTTCTGCTGAGCAGAGAGCCTGATGCGGGGGTCGATCCCAGGACCCTGAGATCATGACCTGAGCTGAAGGCAGAAGTTTAATGACTGAGCCACCCACGTTTAACAACTGAGCCACGCAGGCACCCCAAACAGTGTTGTTGTTGTTGTTTTAGTTGAACTTTTATCAAAAGGCTTTTCTGCATCAATATAAGAAATCACATATTTCTCTTTCAATTTGTTAAATGTTAAATTACATTGAAAGATTTTACAATGTTAAACCATCCTTGTGTTCTTGCAACAGAACTTCTAGGTTATCCTCTTTATTTTTATAAAACATTACTAGATTTGACTGTTTCATTTAAGTTCATAATAAAACGTCTTTATAATTAACTTTTTAAAGGTTGTTCTTAACTAGTTTTGATATCAAAATCATATTTACCTCACAAAATGAATTGGGAAACTTTATCTCTTTGGTATATTTGGAACAACTTGTGTAACTCGAGCATTTGTATATAATTTGAAAAATTTGTAGACTTTACCTTTAAAAGCATTTTGGCCTGGATTTATTTGTTTTTGGAGTGGGGGTGGGCATAGAAGGGAGATTTTTTACTACCGATTTAATTTGTTAATGTTTCTGGTTTACCTTTTCACATTCTTCTCATACAATTTTGGTTTTCTATATTTTTATGGGATTTTATTAGTTCATTTAGGGTTTCAGATTGTTTCACATTATAATAAAGTACTACTTTATTATTTTAAAAATATTCATAGTTCACGAGTGGAAGTGAGAGTTAAGTAGAGGAAATGGGAAGTTTTAATTTCTTTTTGTTCTGTATTTTCTCTCATGTTTTGCTTTTATATTTGTCTTTTTTCCTTGATGAGTATCATTAATTTTTACAATATTTCCATTTTTGTTTTTGTTAAACTTCATTGTTGTATTTAATTGGTTTCTGTTCCTCCTTCTTCTTTTTTTTGGCTTTATTTTGTTGCTCTTTTTCTAATTTCTTATATTGAATGCTTAGCTTGCTTACTCTTAACCAAACTTTTAAAAGAAATGCATTTAGAGGCACCTGGGTGGCTCAGGTCATGATCCCAGGGTCCTGGAATTGAGCCCCACGTTGGGCTCCCTGCTTGGTGGGAAGCTTGCTTCTCCCTCTCCTACTCCCTCTGCTTATGTTCCCTCTCTTGCTGTGTTTCTCTCTGTCAAATAAATAAATAAAATCTTTTTTTTTAAGGATTTTTAAAATTTATTTGACAGTGAGAAACGGAACATAAGCAGGGGGAGTGAGAGAGGGAGAAGCAGGCTTCCCGCCAAGCAGTAAGCCCGATGTGGGACTCGATCCCAGGTCTCCAGGATCATGACCTGAACCAAAGGCAGTCGCTTAACCAACTGAGCCACCCAGGCGTCCCAAATAAATAAATAAAATCTTTAAAAAAATAAAAGAAATGCATTTAAAGTTTATAATTTTCCCTCTGAAAAATGCTTTTTTGACAAATTGTGCTTTTATTATCATTTAGTTTTAAGTATTCCCTAAGTTCCTTTTTAACCCAAAGTCTATTTGGCAATATGTTATTTCCCAAAAATATGGAATTAAAGAACAATCTCTCTTATGTTGTTTTTAGTTGCATTATATTGTGTTTAGGAAAATGTTTTGTGTCACATTCATCTTTTGGACTTTCTGGGGGGCTTCCTTTGTATCTTAATGCATAGTCAGTCTTTGTACATGTCCCCTGTCTGCCCTAAGTCAATGCGTACCATCTATTTGCTGGGTTTAGGTAGATTTCTCTATATATCTATTGTAGTGTTCAGATCTCGATATATGTGCTTATTTTATTTGTCTGCTTGATTTATCAGTTTCTGAAATGGTATGTTAAACTATCCTAGCATAACTATTGGTTATCTGCAATTTTGTCCATTGTTGCTTTATATATTTTGATGCTATAATGGTAAGGACACATTTTTATGACTATAATATGCATATTTTATTTTTCCTTTAAGTAGTTTATAACATCCTTATTTTTTCCTAGTATTTTATCCTAAATTCTATTTTGTGAAATACCATATTTCATTGTTTCTAAGTCAGGCATCTTTCCACATTTTCACATCTCTAAATCGAGTCGCTTCTTGCACTTGCTGTCAGAGAGGCAGCAGATGTGACCTAGTTGTCATTGCTGGTGCTTATGTGAACATAATGATAGCTGCTCTTTCTGTCATTACTTCAGATGCATTATGTGCATTGTCAGTACTATATGTGTTTAGTTTAATTGCTGTTTAAAATGTTTTCAAAAGCTTATGTTATTATTTGGCACCGAAATGAAAAGTCACAAAAGTTATAGTAATATAAATCAGAAGGACATGAAAATAGAGCAAAGGGCGTACATTTGCTGTTAAGAAAACAAATATTTGTCCCTGGAGAAATGGCTGCAATTGGAAACTTCCGTGCAGAGCAATGATCAATGCTTTATGAGACCAAGAACAGAAGATACCGACAAATAGAGGGAGGTATGTCACTTTTGTTACTCAGATGCAAGCAGAAGGAATGCCCGTCACACCAAGTGCTCCAACTAGGGGGAAGACTGTTCTTCATATGCCCTAGAAAGCAACACGGGGCTGCTGTGTGTAGTGCTATGTCACAAAGAACGACAGTCAGGGGGTCAAGTGGACTCACACAACCCGTGGTCCCTTGGGACTGGCTTCTTTGGCAAAGCCTCATGTTTTCAAGCTCCAGCTGTGTCGGAGCACGTGCCAGTACTTCATTTGTTATCACCAGGCCCTATTCCGTTGTACGGCCATGCCACATTTTGCTTACCCATGTATTAGTTAATAGATATTTAAGTTACTTCCACTTTTTGCTATTATGAATAATGCTACTATGAACCTTCATATACAAGTTTTTGTGTGGACCTATGTTTTTAATTCTCTTGGGTGTTAGAGGTTTTGGAATCCATTCTAATGTGTGTGTGTCTGTATGTGTGTTTGTTGGGGGGGCAGTTGGTTTCTCATACTATCAGGCAATTCTTTAATTCCAGCTAAGTGTTCTGCAGTTCAATTCAATTCGGACACTCTCTACCCAGAGAAGGCATGGGATTCGGGAAGGTAAGGGCTCAGTCCTGCAAGACTGTCCCCTCCTCCCTCCACCTCAACTGCCAATCACAAGTCCAGGTTGTCACCTGAACTTTGGACCAAGTGGCTTTCGATGGAAGCTTCCAGTGACCCCTTCCTGTGTTCAAGTAATTTGCTAGAGAGACTCATATAACTCAGAGAAACATTTTACTTACTAGGTCACCAATTTATTATAAAAGGATATATAACTCAGGGGTGCCTGGGTGACACAGTCGGTTGAGCATCTGACTCTTAGATTCAGCTCAGGTCATGATCTCTGGGTGGGGGAGCCAACGTGCGGCTCCATGCTGAGCCCAGAGTCTGCTTGGGGTTTCTCTCTTGCTCTTCCTCTGCCCCTCCACCCTCTCTCTCAAACAAATACATTAAAAAAAAAAAAAAAACAGGATATAACTCAGGAAATATACTTAAATTGACAAAGTAAATTTGTATGACTCTAAATTTTCTGTTTCTGGTTATTTCTCTCATATCATTTCTTCTTTGTGGGAATTTTAAAAATTATTTTTCTCTGAGTGGCTAAATGCATTTACTTCAAAAGTAATTATACAGTAAAATTAACTTTTTTATCCTTTTGGTGTTTATGAATTGTAACATGTAGATAATAAATAGGCAGATGATAGATCTATGTAAATACTACCTTAATCAGAATACAGAATGTTCTTCTGTGATGTAAAAGAACAAAACTTTCATGCTATTTGCATTTTACCCTCCATTCCTAGTCCCTGTCAATCACTGATCTGTTCTCCATCACTATGATTTTCTCTTTTAGAAAAGTTGCATATTAATATAATCATATGGCATATAATAACCTTTTAAGATCAGCTACTTTTTTTAAAGATTTTATTTATTTATTTGACAGAAAGATCACAAGTAGGCAGAGAGGCAGGTAGAGAGAGGAGGAAGCAGGCTCCCTGCCAAGCAGAGAGCCCAACGCGGGCCTTGATCCCAAGACCCTGAGATCATAACCTGAGCAGAAGGCAGAGGATTTAACCCACTGAGCCACCCAGGTGCCTGAGATCAGCTACTTTGACTAATCACAATGCCTTTGAGATTCATCCAGTTTGTTCCAGGTACCAACATTTTGTTCCTTTTTATTGCTCAGTAGTATTCTGTTTTATGGATGGACCACATTCATGCACTGGAGAACATTTGGGTTGTTTCTGGCAATTATGAATAGAACTTCTAGGTACATTTGTATACAGGTGTTTGGGTGAACATAAGTTGTCATTTTCTAGGATAAATTTTCAAGAGTGGGATTGTTGAGTCATATAGCAAGTATACATATAGCTTTTTAAAAATTAAGTGGGTTGACACACCATAGTACATTAGTTTCAGGTGTACAGCATAGGGCTTTGTCCAATCTGTAAGTCATACTATGTAGCTACCATCTGTCACCATACAACACTATCACAGTACCAGTGACTATATTCCCTGTGCTGTGCCTTTTACTCCAGTAAGTTAGCCTCTTTCCATAACTGGAAGCCCGGGTCTCCCACTCCCCTTTACTCATTTTGCCCACCGTGCCCCCTCATTGGGCAACTCTCAGTTTGTCCTTTACTTATGGGTCTGTTTCTGATTTTTGTTTGTTTATTCACTTGTTTTATTTTTTAGATCGCACGTATAAGTGAAATCATGTGGTGTTTGTCTTTGTCTGACTTATTTCTTTAGCATAATACACTCCAGGTATAACTTTTTCAGAAAATGCTAAACCATTTTCTGAGTGGCTATACCATTTTGCATTCCCATCAGAACTACAAGAACCAAACATTAAACATAATGGTTTACAGGGTGACGTTATGAGACATATTTACACACTGCATGAGAAAAGGAGCCTAGAGTCTTCTCTGTGAAGCACTGTGTTTAGAAGTGTGTGGTTCTTGTCGTTCATTCTCCTGTGAGACATGTTTAAAGAATATGCTTAACAGAGCTAAATATGTGATGACAGGATTTTATTTTTTCATTTGCCTGGTACATTTGTCCATCTTTTGCTGTTTCTCTTGTATTTGGTGTTGAGTTGAGTTTCACTTTGTGATTTATTCTGAAAATTATTTTCTAAAAAAAAAAGATGGGAGAGCTCATTTGCAATTATTTGTAGACCATATATGTCAAGTCTAAGCTCCATCTCAAATGCTTCTGTTCTCTCAAATTCTTTTTGGCTCTTTCATGAATGTGTCATTTGGTTGTCTGTCTCATTTCTAACCTCTACATCCCTTTATATGTTTTACTCATGCCTATACTTTCTTTTACTCTCTTTAGTTTTCTCACATTTTGTACTTCTGCTTTGTGATCTTCCTTCATGTATGCTGTTGCTTTATAACTTTTTTTTTAATTCATAGAAAGATGTTTTGTTATTGAAAGTTTAATGGTAATATTTTCCAGGTTGGTATTCTCTGCCTGTTAAGCTCTGCTGATCTACTCACTTCCCCCATCCCCCGGTTTTATCTCTGTATTGATGCCACGCCGGCAGCCTTTTAGATTATCATGTCTTGAGTTGGATATCCTTGCTTAGATATCCGAGTGTTTTTCACTGGCAGTTTCTGGGAACTGCCAGCCTCTCTCTCTGGATGGTTTTTTTTTTTTTTCTCTGGATGGTTTTTATAGCACTTCCTCCTTTGCTCTGTCCATTGCCTCCTATTCATGCTCCCTCCCTCCCACAGCCATTGTTGTGGGTCTGGATGTAGGTGTATCACTTCTAGTGTGTCCCTTACCCATTGGAAAGGAGATTTTGTTATTTTTTTCCCAAGATCTGCTGCTGGAAATGACTCCTCTCCAGCCTCAGCTCCTCCTGCACTTGCCCTATGGTTTCTGAGCAGTATCAGTTTATTATGGTAGTTCTTACAAAGATTTTGATTCTACATGTCCTACTTTTGCTGAAGATGGAGTCCACACTTTTCCCCCATTATCCTGTAATTTTTACAGTCTATCATATCCATGCACCCACAGTCATCATTTCTAAACTAGGTCCACAGTCACCCACCATGGCTTGTCTCCAACCATCCATTTCATATGTCCAAGCATCACTTTTGAAAAAGATTTATTTATTTATTTTAGAGAGCCAGCACTCACAAGCAAGTGGAGGGAGGAACAGAGGGAGAGAATCTCCAAGTAGACTCCCTGCTAAGTGTGGAGCCCAATGGGGAGGGCTCCATCCCATGACCCATAAATAAGATCATGACCTGAGCGGAAACCAAGAATCAGACACCCAAATGGCTGAGCCACCCAGGTGCCCCTGTCCAGGCATCATTTGTGTAGTCTCAACTACGTTGTCATTCCTAACAACAGGTAGATGAGTTGGCTCTGCATATTCAGATTTTAGAGAGTAACACCTGTTATACGTATTTGTTTTGTTGTGTTAATCCATCCACTATTAACATTTTCTTTCCTTTCTGCTGACATTGTGCCTTTCCAACAGGCCTGCCAGGTATTGAAACATGCCATAGAGGATTTTTGAACTAATGCAAGGGTGTGGCTTGCTCTAGGATCATCTATTTCCTAGAGAGTGACCCTTGTTCCCAATCATATTTACAGGCTCATCCACTTCCATAGAACACATCTTCGAGCACTCTCCATACTTTCAGATCCTACCAGAGCCATTTGCTTAAGTGCCATCATCATCCTATGACATGTTTTTCTAAATTTGTCAAGCACCTTCACAAAGTTGTCTTCCCCTGAAGATTTATTATCTTAGAACATCACCACTGTTATGGACTGCATACCACGTCTCCCCACGCCAAATTCATATATTAAAACCCTAACCCCATAGCTGTCTTTATAAGAAGTGGAAACAAGTTAGCCTTCTTTCTTTCTCTGTCCTGGGAGGACACAATGAGAAGGCAGCTGTCTATAAACCAGGAAAGTGGCCCTCACCGGAACCTGACCATGCTGGCATCCTGATCTTGGACTTCCAGTCTCGAAAATGGTAAGAAGTACTTACTTGTTGTCTAAGTCACCCAGTCTGTGGTGATTTGTTATAGCAGCCCAAACTGACTGAAATAGATGCCGGTGGGTGATTGCCCCTGCTTGGGGCCAGCAGATGCGGGGTGAGTGCTTCAGGGTTCCATCCCCTGCTACATGGTTTGTGTCCCTCTCCTTGGTGGTCAGGCTCTCAATCTGCTCCTATCCCCTGATGAGGACCAGGATGTTGCTAGGCTGGAGGCCAAGGGCAAGCTTGGCTGTGGTGGGAGAATGGGTGCAAGGGCTCTAACACCCACAGGGCTAGTCTCCTCTGGGGCTGCCTGGTCACCACTGCCTCCCCTGGCCACCTACCTCTGAGTGGGCCAAGTGCTCTGGTTCTGTAGTTTCTAATAGAAGCAAGCAAGCATAATTCCTCACAAATTCCTGTTTGCCTCCCTCATAACAGTATGTACAATTTATCTTCTGGGAAGGAACACCCAGCCCTTGTTCATTAGAGAGGGAGTGCTGGGGGCAAGGTGAGATGGGGAGTCTCAATCCCAGAAAGGGTGATTTGGCTGAGGGTCCCCCCCATTGCCCTGGAGGTGTGGCTCCTAGTTGCCGGCTCTGTCTCTACACCCCTTGCCTGACACTAACCCTACTTTATGGTGCTCTGGTGTTCTGGTGCCCTGACTCCCCAGCAACTGTAGTCAGGGAGCTCTCATGGTGTACCCCCACAGTGGTGCTGCTCCATTTTAGATGGCTTGGCCTGTCTGCAGCTTTTAACTATTTGTTTTTAATTACAAATGTAATACGTGCTGGTTACAGGAAAATGCAACTAATACAGAAGTATATGAAGGGAAATACACAACTTTCTTTTCCCATTGCCTTCCTCCAACCCTGATTTTCATTTTCAGGGATAACATTGTTGACACCTTTGTGGATATTCTTCCCGATTATTTCCTGTGCATCTGCAAAGACACACACACACACACACACACACACACACACACACACACACACGCCTGTATGAGAGACTGCTGGTCTCTGTGTACCAGCCAAGCTGCCACTGGTTCAGAGCCGCACCCTCTTTTGGAGAACCACCCACAGCAGAAATAACCTGCTTCATCTAGCAATGTCTGAAAATTCTTGCCCATCCCATGGGGCAGCCCCCAACCAGTGAATAATACAGTTTCAAAAGCCTGACCTCCTTGCTACGAGGTGGACAGCTCTGGGGTCATTAATGTGACAGAGCTGCCAGTGGAATTAGGTGAGGCTGGGCCCATGACCTTGCCTGGCTTCTTCCCTTGCCCATCATCCCTGATGGGTTCCACCTGACAGCACCGGACTTAGCGTCCTTGTGTCCTAGATAATACATACGTATAGGTGCATATACACACAGAGGTATATTCAGAAAGGAGACCATGTTTATCCAAAGCATTTGGTGATTTGCCTTTTTCACTTTGCAGTATACCATAGACACCTCTGAATATAAGTCTACTTTATTTTTTTGTGGCAGCAGAGTTCTCACTGGAATGGATTTCCCATAATTTAAGTAATCAATAGTCCTATTAATGAAATTGAGTTTCTTCTTCCTTAAATCAATGGTACAAAGTGCTACTGCATGCCAGGTGCTGTCTTAAGCATTGGGGTTGCCTCCAATTTTTCTCTCTTACAAAAATATTAATATTTTTGTCAACATATTCAAGCATGTGCATAAAAGTGGTTTTGAAGGGCAAGTCCTTTGAAGTAGGATCAAGAGGAAACTGCATTTACTGTTTTAATGGGTCTTTTTAAGCCAATGTTCCTCCTTCAACAGTGGTGATAGCTCCTTGCTCTTTCCGGTCTTCTTCTGCAACCTGGCTTCTTGGATACTTTCCCACTTGCTTGCCGGATGCCTAGAAACCCTTGGAGAACTAGGACTTTCTGCTCAGTCCTCCTTGTTCTGGGGCTGCTCTTTCCCTGGGCTATGTCCACCCACCCTTCCTGCTACGCCAGGCATTTGGATACCAAGGGCTCCTTGACCAGCTTTCTCTTGGGTCCCATTTTACATAGGAGGTCATTGGGACTCATAGAAGGTATGTGGCTGTACTAGTCTGGGTTCTCCAGAGAAACAAAGCCAGTAGGAGATATATAGATATATAAAAGAAAAGATTTATTATAGGAATTGGTTTATTTCATCCTGGAGGCAGAGGAGTCCCACGATCTGTCATCTACAAGCTGGAGAACCAGGAAGGCTTGGTGGTATAATTCAGTCTGAACCTGAACACCTGAGAAGCAGGAGGCTGGTGGTGCAGGTTCCAATCTGAGTCTGAAAGTCTGAGAACCAAGAGCGCTGATGCCCAAGGACAGGAGATGGATGTCTCAGCCCAAGCAGAGAGTGACTCCACCTCTCCTCCACCTTTCAGTTCTATTTGGGCACTCAGTGGATTGGATGATGGCACCTACTCGGGAGAGGTCAAGATGCTTTATTCAGTTCATCAATTCAAATGCTAGTCGCTTCTGGAAACACCCTCACAGACACACTCAGAAACAATATCTTACCACCTCTGGACATTCCTTAGCCCAGTTAAGCTGACACACAAAATTAACCATCATAGTGACCCATTTTTCTGGAACCCCTTATTTAAGTTTCTACCAACAATTTCCACTGGACTGTCCCAGAAGAACTTTAAATTCAGGATGTCCCAGATTAGTCTCTTAGCCTCTGTCCCCAAATGCGCTCTTTCCATCCTCTATGATACCCAGGGGGGAAAATGTCCCATCTCCTTGAACACCTTGCTCTCCCTCCGCACCATGTCAGGCGTTCGTCTTCTCAGCCAGCCTTAGCGGCATTTCTAAGACTCCCCTCCTGGCTGTGCCTTTATTCTGTCCTGGTCCTGGCTCTGGTCTGGAATCAAGTCCTCTAATGGGCTTGCTCCCTCCACTGGCAATCCAGCTCCTTCTCCTCCCAGTCACTGGGGAGCTCAACACTCCTCCTTGGCTCCTCCAGCCCTCTCTGAGTCCCTCCAGCTGACTGACAGTGTAGGCCCCTCCAGGCGTCTCCCGGCAGTCTCCACCCTCTGCACCCCGCACAGCTCCGTACCTCAGCAAGATTCACCCACGGGCATGTAGGAACCCTTCCCGCTGGAAGGCGGGAGAGGACTGAGATGTGCCCTGTGAGGGGTGCCAACCTGGTGTGATGGGAGTGGATGAAGGACAGGCAGCCTGTGCGCCATCCCCGAGTTTGTGAGAAACGTAAAGCCTCTGCCCAGCACAGCCGTCAGGGGATCCCCGCGCATGATGGCCATGGCTGTGGGGGGGACGGTGAGGGGTTCCTAGTTCTCCTTTCTGCTTATTTATCAGTGACAAATTTGTATTGAAGAAAGGAGAGGGATGGATGTTCTCTACAAAGAGCGGTATTGGTATATGAAGAAAGGAGAGGGATGGATGTTTTCTACAAAGCACACTGGCGGGCTCCATTGTCACTGAAACTTCCTCAGCTTTCTCCTTCTGACGCAGGGCGCAGGCCAGCCATGGCACTGAAGGCCGGGGTCCTGCTGGGCACTCTGTTTTCAGCCTCATCCCTTCTTGGGTGCATTTCGCTCTTTCAAGTTGGCTCTTGGCTTAAGAAATGGAGTTTTTAGAACTGCTGCTGGGACCCTCCTGCTCTCAGGGCATGAGGTGGAAGGCCCTTGGTACCCAGGGCCCCAGGCACAGACGAAGCCCTTTTGCCGGCCTTCCTACTCTACTGCATGGTCTTCCCATTAAGATTCAGGATGGTTTGGTGGATTAGGTCATTTCTTTTCCAGTAAACGAGTTGGCTACTTAAGCATTCTCCTGTGACACATTTCTCAGTCCTCTTCTGCTGGTCGGACAAGGCCAGGAACAGACCGTTTCCACCTCCCTTACATCAATCTGTCAGGCTGTGGCAGGTGCTCTTTGGGAAGGGCACCGCCCTTGTGCCCGGCTGTCCAGGAGACTGTCTGCCTCCAGCTCCAGTGACATCAGGCGAACCTTCCACCTGCAGAGGAGAACAGCTGCCTCCCCGGAGTGTGACTCTTCCAGTCGGAATGACAGTAGTTGGTGGCTCTCAGCGTGCATTTACATGGGGTGGGCGATGTTCTCCAAAGTCTTTGAAACAAGCCAGAATTTCATCCCCCTAGCAGCGGGGGAAACCAAGCCCAGCCATTTCTTCTAGTTGAGCAAGAAGGGACCTGGGTTTTTGTCCAATTGGAGTTGTAACAGCTGGTGACCCGAGAGTGGAGTTGCCAAGGCAAGTATTTGATTACAGCTTATGGTTTCCCATAATCAGAGTGACCATGGTTTTTCAGACCCCAAGAAAGTACTGACACCAGTTACCTGATCTCACCTACTTTACTCATTTCTTACTGAGCTCTGATCTCCCTTCAGGCTTAGGGCCAACTCTTGTGGCTAGATTTGGGGGAGAGCAGAGGGAATTAAGATACCTGAGATGGGTTTGCACCTCAAGGAGCCCATCACATGGATGGAAGGGTCATGCTGGCTGGATGGCCCCTGAGATCACATATCCCAGGGGTCCTGGTGACATGCAGATCCTGATCTGGGGACTGGGCTGGGCTTACGGTACTAATGATGTGGCTGCTCCAAGGACTCCCCCTGAGGAGCAAGGCCTGAAAGGACATCTGAGTTCCCAAGCTCATTTCCAGAAAAGTCCACCCAGGAAAGGGGAGGCTCCATGCACACAGCTATGATTGGAAGAGGGCTAATAGTGGAGGGTTGTGGGGTCACATCTTCTTCCCTGTCCTTTCCTCCCCCATCCGTGTCACCCTGTCACCTCTCAAATGTAGCACCCTGCAGCTGGCAAATGCTCCTGTGTGGCCCATGTCATCCTGAGGGATTGTGGGGGATTTGCTCCCCTCAGCACTAGTGTGGCTTGTCCTTACCATTTACTCTAGGGCCCAGGCCCTGCACCACAGTCCTCAGGGCAGGACACGTTATCCCACTGACTTCACCAGAGTGGAGTGCATGTGAAGCCAGCAGCATTGGAAAGACATGCGGAGGGGTCTCCTATACTATTCTAACACTTTCCTGTATGTTCCCAAAAATGTCTGACAAGGGACGCCTGGGTGGCTCAGTTAGTTAAGCATCTGCCTTCAGCTCAGGTCATGATCCCAGGGTCCTGGGATTGAGTTCTGCATTGGGCTCCTTGCTCAGCAGGGAGTCTGCTTCTCCCTCTGCCTGCTGCTCTCCCTGCTTCTTGTTCTCTCTCTCTCTCTCTCTCTGACAAATGAGCGAATAAAATTTTTAAAAAGTCAATTTCTTAAAAATAATCCAACAAAACCAGAAGACATCAAGATTCCTTGGTGATGCTTCCTCTCTCCTCTCTGTGCTCTTTGATTTTATTGTCTGCTGTTTCCTTCCCATCCCCATTTCTTGCCACCCCTCACTGAGGGCTCTGTGCAGGCCCTCCAGGTCCCAGGTCTCTGCTGACTCTTGCACAACTTCATTAATTCCTTAGATGATGGCTGACCTCAGGACTGACATTGTACTTCATTAAATACATGGTCCTAATGAGCCCCAGATGTAATCGGCAGCATTCCTTACCCTGAAAAATATGACCCCTTGCAACCTGCACATGACAGCTTCATAATCAAGGATACTCTTGGAGGGAGATGGAGAATATCTGGCTTCAGGCAACAAGGGGTCTGATAAAGAAGCAATGCCCCTCTGAAGTGGGACATCCTGACCGTGAGATCAAGAAAGGCTTCATGGAGGAGGCAGCATTTGAGATTGATTCTCATTGATGAGTTAGAATTGAATGGAAGAAGAGATGGGAGAGGGCCCTGGAGGAGGGCTGGAACAAAGGCTTGGGGGCCTACAACTCACACTGTGTTTAGATACTGTGTGTACGCCAGGCTGTGGTGGCCTGGGTGACAGGTGTGAGAGCAGATGAACCCAGGCTGAGAGTTCAGGGCCAGGCTTAGGAGGGCCTGGAGGGCAGGTGAGGAATGTGTCCTGAAGGCAAGGCCAGAATGATGAAGATCAATAGGGTGCCTGTCTGGGCCTGAGAGGACCAGGGCAAGGGGGCACTTAAGTGCTGAAGGAAGAAATGATCAGACCCATACTTCAGTTAGCTTTTCTCAAAATGTGTTGAATGACAAAGGACCCCATGATGGAACTGATCTAGAAAATGCTGTGTGACTCTCAATTACATGTGTTTATCTGCTGCAGAACCTCTCAGAGCCTTTTATTTAGTGAATCTGTGTTAGAAAGTGAGAAGGAAAGTTGGCAGTGAGTAGAGGGGTGGGAGTGGGGGTGCAGTCTTTTCCATTTACACGGGACTCTGTGGGTCACTGATCCATAGAACACACTCCAATGGGGGCACCTGGTTGGCTCCGTCAGTTAAGTGTCTGCCTTCAGCTCAGGTCATGATCTCAGGGTTGGGGCTCCCTACTCAGCGGGGAGTCTGCTTCTCCCTCTCCCTCTCCCCTCACTTGCTCTTTCTCTCTCTCTCTCATAAATAAATAAAATCGTAAAACACACACAAACACTCTGTGAACCGTCACTCCAGGGATAGTCCCTGCAGGTTGTGGTTTGGGAGTCTAAAAGGGCCTGGACCAAAGGTGGGAAGGGGAAGGAGGAGTGATGCGGGCATTGGGGGGAGAGCCCAGAGCCTGTTCAGGGCAGTGGCCCTGGGGATGCTGGGGAGGTAAACAGTCAGTGGCCAGGGCAGCTTCCTCCCTGGGGTGACTCCTGGTCAATGTGTGCTTCCTGCCCCTTGGTAGGCTGGGCATCGTGAAGTAAGGCAAGGAGACCAGAGGCGGTGAGCTAGGGTGGGAGTACCAGCCCGACAAACCCAAAGGGAGACCCCATCCCTGCTCTTTCCTGTCTCTCTGGTCCTGGCTCTCCTCTCCCAGGAGGCGGAAGCAGCAGCGGATTGTCCTGCCTGGGCTATACAGGGCTCCTTCCTAACAGGGTCCTGAACCCCCAGCACCAGAACAGCCTGTTGGGGGTCATCTCCGCTGGGTCCTCAGCGTCCCTCATGTTGGCAAACTGCTGTGCTCAAAGAAGAGAGGCCTCCACACCCACCTGGTACTAATCTTGACCGTGTCTCTCCAAGCAGAAAAAAGGCCTCCTGGAGAGGCCCTGCATTCATTCTCTTTTCCCTGGTCCTCTTCTCTAACCCCATCCCAAGCTGTTCATCTTTCCCTATCACTGCTTCTCAGCGCACACAAGCTTTCAGTCTTTCTAAGTCCTCCAGGTCTGCGGTTCTCCACGAACCAGGTTAGCGAGAGGTGGGGGGGGGGGGGGGGGGGGGGGGGGGGGGGGGGGGGGGGG